>VZZY01023153.1:127303-237583 GCA_013400335.1 Eurystomus gularis | reverse complement strand
TTTTTTTTTTTAATCTGTTGCTTTTCCTTGCATAGAAGGCCTGTCAGCATCCACTAGAGTAATGGAATGATTACTGGGCTCTTCATTCTTGCAAAAATCACGTTGGGTGTTAACGTTCTCCCTCTTATTTTCTAGGCTTGATTGCCTTTGGTTTTTTTCTTTTTTCTTAGTACTGTATCTACTCTATTCTAGTTGTCCATCATCTCATTCATCCCACTAACATCAAAGATAGTTATCTTAGATATTTCTGATATTTCATCATCCAGTTTATCAAGCTCAGTGGATTTAAGAACATCTAAGATGTTCCTAATCTATTCTTTCCTAACTAAAGATCTTGGTGTTGAAATAGTAGATCAAAACTTAATAAGAACATCCTATTTTGTCTCCAACACTCGCTGGATATATTTCTTACTGAGGGGACTTTTCTTGGTATTTATCTATTCGTAACCCTATTCACAAGCCTATTCGCAAGCACAGGATATATTGCACACATGTACACATGAACACAAATGCAGACCATGCCACAGGGTGGAGAAATAATATTGTTCCTTTTAATGCTGCAGTTATCTCCCATGCTCACCTGATATAGAAAAGTGCACAAACATGTATGTTGGTATTTCACGTTAGTTGTCTTATTTCCATACTCTTTTAATAATCAAGAAAATGAGGCTCACCTAATTAATGTAAGGGAGGTAACTCATTTGTGATTCCGGAACATTATCCTCTCCATGAGGCACTTAAGTAATTTTTGTGGTCTTGAGTAATTTCTTGAATTTGCAATTTGGTAATAAACCTGTTGTACACTTCAAACATGAAATGCTAATCTGGCGCTGGACTTCAGTTTAGTTATCGTGCTTTCATTTAATGTTGGATATGTAGTAGAGTTGTAATCTAGACATCTTCTCAGTATAGGAATTTTTTATTTCTTTGCATATGGAGATCTGAAACATTTTTTTTAATCAACATGTGTTAAAATTTCACCATAAAAATAAAAGTGCAAAGCATATGTGCTTATGAAGATGCAAGGGCTTCTCAGAGTTGTTTCTTCATGCAGTTTATAAGGAAACAACAGTGTGGCAGATTAGTGAAGAAAAATTACACTGAGGAATTGCATAAACATTCGATCTTAAGCATCCTGATCACCTGATATCATCCTGATAATCCACATCTGATCACCTAAAGGCAACAAGTCTACTAATCAATGCAGTCCTCTTCTAAGCTTCTGCACTATGGTCCTAGTCCCTGAATATCTGAGTGGGAACCATACTAGCAGGTCTTCACTCAGCTTGTATTAAATGTTTTTAATGTCATACACATTTGGTACAGAAAGCAGACAGATAGATAACAGGAAGTGTAGAACCTGCTGTGGATTGATTTCTTTCACGGTGCCAGCTGGGTTCCTTCAAAACAAAGATCCTTTCAGAAGCAGGTAAGTCTTCTTTTTAAAAGTGTGCCATTTCCATCCATTTCGAAAAAAGACAGAGGGTTCTAACCCAGTTCTTGACTGTATATGCAACATTAGCTTCCCAAGTTTTCTTGGAAACTGAAAGGTTAATAAAATATGTTGGAGGGATGACATTTTTTGCCAAGAAGCACACGTCAAAATGTTTCATAAAACATTGCCAGGTTATTAAAGTTAGGTTCTGAGGGGAGAAAAAGAAGATACTTTACAAAGAGTTCTTTTTTATTGTAACATCAGGTAGCCATATTTCTGAGGAAACAAAATGCAACAGAAGAAAAGAATCAATAATGGAGCACACATTGCCTCTCCTTCCCTGCAGGGATTCATACCCACATTTTTCTTGATGTAGCTATACAACTTTATTTGCATGAAACTTTACTGGTAAGGAAGTGGAAATTTATAATGAGTTGCTTCCCAAAGAATATTACATTTATATTCCTTAATAAAACAAGTGCAAAGATAGAACTTTAAAAAAAAAATGTAAAGAAGGCAAAGAGAAAAGACTAGCACATAGAAGCTTATTAGTATGATTGACAAAGAAACTGTGAGAGCTACATAGTAGAGGAAATTCTTCAGAAAGGTCAAACAGGTACAGAAAATGGCAACGCAGAGAACCACACCAATATTTACTGAAAGCCACTGACAATCTCTAAGGCTGCAAATTTGAACTGAAAAAGCTCATGAGAGTATGGGTTTTAATTTTTTTTTTTTTTAAAAAAAAACAGAATTACTTCTGTTTCCTTGTCATTGACAGACCTTTAATACAGCCAGGTTATGCCCTCTCAAAGTATTTAGCAAAGCTGCCTGGTTATATTTTCCCTGTCAAGGAATATGTGCAGCCATTGAAATTGCTTCTTTATGCTCCCAACAGCCTCTTTCCCAGTGGCACCACTCCACACTGCCCCTCCACAGCATGTAGGCTTCTTGCTAGCAGCTTGTGCCTGGAGAGGTGGGATCAGTACTGCTCTCTCCATTTTACTCCTATCTCTATGGTAGATGTTCTACACCACTTCAGAAGATTGCCTAATCTTCCTCTACTACTACTTTCTCCATATGTAAAAAGGGGTGGATGGGAAGGGAAAATAACAGCCACTTTTGCTGATAAAACACCTAGAATGTTACAAATGAGAAGTATCATATGCACAGTAAGTAACTGCAATAAAGAAAGAATTACTATGAAGTTTTAAGCACTTGAAGTGCTGTGGGAAAAATTTGCCCCTGATTTTTGGATGCTATTCATACTTGGATGGTTACTTTTAGGTTCATCATAAAGAGTTTCCTCATGTGTACAAATTTAAAGGCCTGTTTTATAGATCATAAAAATATGTACTCAATTACTTCAAATAACACTTGGGGAACTGCATGTAAATGGTGCATAAATTGCTCAATGAATCAAGCCAAAGTCGCTTTCAAAATCAGGAACCTGGGGGTAACCAACATCAACAAACACATGCACACTGTTGAGAAGGGAAAGCTTATTACTGCAGAGTAGTTCTCATCTGCACTGTAAATAAAACAGGGGTTTTAAACAAAGCCACTTCAAACATGCATCTGCAGCAATTCCATTATTAAAACGGGTAGTGGCTCAGAGACAATCAATGCACTTGCATCAATATTGTTTTGATTTGCATTACAGTGTACTTGTACAGAATATAGATTTATAAAACAGCTTATTCTCCATTATAGATGTTTCCAACAAGCTTACTTAAACCCCATATATCATAAGCTGTAACTCAAAGGTTTGACACTGCAGAGCTCTAGTTAGCTGAATTCACGAAGCTGGAATTCCCCTCTTGCCCTCTGCCAAGATGGCAAGATTATCATCATCAAGGCCTCTACAATGCTTCTAAAATGCATTTGTACAGTGTGTTACATTTATTATGATGCTTTAAAAAAAGCTTATCAGTTGATCTGGGCTTTTTTTTGTTTGGGTTTTTTTTGGTTTTTACCTTTTGACTCATCAAATTTTAGTTTCATATCCTACCAAAATTCAGGGCAGATTTTTTTTCAGTTGATTTCAGTCATAAGTTCACATCTGCAGGCTCAATAATGTACATGTAGAGCCTGACTGGGGCTTTTTTGCATCAAAGCCAAGTTTAAAGCTTCTGCTAATTTATATTTAGACCACTAAGATCTTAGATCACTAAGATCTTAAATTCCAAACCTGGTTGCCACAACCTGACCAGTACAGAAGATTAAGAAAAAAAGGACCCTGTTGGTTCTTAATTCGGGGTAATTATATCACTCTTTGAGTGCATATGGGAAATGGCTCTTGGGGCAGACAGCCAGTTGCTGGTGGAGGGACTGGTGAGAATCCATGTGGCTTGGCCCTCACTTCCCCCACCTACATTTGTGCTGGGCAGGGTCACCTAGAAGCTCCTGGAGAGCAGCACACATCAAGGTAAAGGGAGAGCTCGCCCCCCCCGCAGGCATCATATTGCTTCTCTGCAGCTGTGAAGCACTGCAGATAACAAGGCCCTAATAGTGCCTTAGCATATGATATTATTCCTACTTTACCTTTATCAAGCATCCTATACTTGCGGATAATGAAACATTTCTCAATTACTCAGCAGTCTTCAAGGCTTCCCTGTGCGCGATCAGCAAAAGAGGCACAAGAGATTTAAAGGATTGTCCCTACTCACCAAGTTGATGGCTGTGTAAGGGGCACAGATTTTACGACATGCTTGTAGGGTAATTTGTTGATACTTCAATCTGGGGAGCAGAGTAAAGGAAGGAAGATCTACACTGCTTTGAGATAGGGGCTATTGACTTTATGTTCACTCCTGCATTATGAGCAAAGAAACCCAGCATCTGACTATAAAAAGGAAATACAATTCAGTCATACAGAATAAAATAAATATTAGTTCCATAATCCAACGTCATTATAAACCATGCCAATCACTCCATACAGAGCTGAAGTCCCTAAATAACAGTTTTGACTTCTCGACTTTTTAAGATTGATAATTGCTTCTGATGGCAAATGAATTTAAAAATATGCTTTCCACTGTGTAGTCTAGTTTCCAGTTTCCAGCGAGTATCTGACTGGACCTACTACTTCTAATAATGTAGTTCAAAATAAGTCACATTGTGTTTGGGAAGGAAAAGCATTTTTTTCCCTAAGTAGTCTCTCGGCCTTTACTTCAAGAATATCTCAATACCTTGCACTTGAAAATAAATGGATATATGCTATGCTAATTATGCCAGCAAAGAGTGCTTTATATCACATTTTCCAGGCTGCCTTTTCATGCCGCTGTTTATGCGTAGAACAAGTTCCCCATAAACATGAGCAAAGACGATGTATTGTCCTCTTTAAATTTCTCCTTGGGACCAATGCCTTTTATGATGCTTACTTAAATCAAGAGTAAGCAGCTTGGATATTGTTCCAAGCCTCACACTGCTCAAGACCTCCTGAATGTAAATTACACTGTCTCTCTCTCAACAACACAAACCTCATCTTTATATTCAGCTGCTATCCACCTGTTAGGCAGATGATAGTTCATTGCTTAGGCCAAATGCTAGTACACGTGATGACGTAAAAAGTTTTAATTTTGTGAATAGCACAGCAAGCTCGCTATCTTGGACTTCAAAGGAGCAGACTGTGGCCTCTTCAAGGATCTGCTTGGTAGAGTGACATGGGATAAAGCCCTGGAGGGAAGAGGGGCCCCAAGAAAGCTGGTTAATCTTCAAGGATCACCTCCTCCAAGCTCACGAGTAATGCAGTCCAACAAAGAAGAAGTCAGGCAAGAATGCCAGGAGGCCTATGTGGATGAACAAGGAGCTCCTGGACAAACTCAAACATAAAAAGGTGGAAGCAAGGACAGGTAGCCAGGGAGGAATGCAGAGAAATTGTCCAAGCAGCCAGGGATCAGGTTAGGAAAGCTAAAGCCCTGATGAACAGAATTAAATCTGGCCAGGGACACAAAGGGCAACAAGATAAACCCCTATAGGTATGGCAGTGATAAAAGGAAGACTAGGGAAAATGTGAGCCCACTCCAGAAGGAAACAGGAGACCTGGTTACCCAGGACATGAAGAAGGCTGAGGTACTCAACGACTTTTTTGCCTCATTCTTCACCAGCAAGTGCTCCAGCCACAATGCCCAAGTCACAGAAAGCAAAGGCAGTGATAGGGAGAATAGAGAACCTCCCACATAGGAGAAGAGCAGGTTCAAGACCAGGAAGGAACTTCAAGGAACCTGAAGGTGCACAAGACCATGGAACCTGATGAGATGCATCTGCAGGTCCTGATGGAACCGGTGGATGAAGTTGCTAAGCCATTATCCAGTATATCTGAGACATCATGTCAGCCTGGTGAGGTTCCCATTGACCAGAAAAGGGGAAACACAACCCTCACTTTTAAAAAGAGAAAAGAGGAAGACCCGGGGTACTACAGGCCAGTCAGTCTCACCTCTGTGCCCAGCAAGATCATGGAGCAGATCCTCCTGGAAACTCTACTAGGGTATGTGTGAAATGAGGAGGTGATTGGTGACAGCCAACATCACTAAGGGAGAATCATGCCTGACAAATTTGGGGGACTTCTACGATGGGGTTAATGGATAAGGGAAGAGCAACTGAAGTCATCTACTTGGACTTGTGTGAAGCATTTGACACTGTCCTGCATGACATCCTGGTCTCTAAATTGGAGAGACATGATTTGACGGGTGGACCACTTGGTGGATAAGGAATTGGCTGGACGGTCACACTCAAAGGTTGCAGTCACCGGCTCAATATCAAAGTAGAGACTAGTGAACAGTGGCATTCCTCGGCACGGTACTGGGACCAGTGCTGTTTAAAATCTTTGTCGGTGATTGAATGGGATTGAGTGTACCCTCAGCAAGTCTGCAGATGACACGAAGCATTCTATGATTTTACAAAATATGGATAGTAGCAGGAATTTTAGTAGAAGTTGCAGAAATAAGAATCATACCAGTTCTATCTGATGCAAACAGATTATAATCTTCACTTTTATAGATGGGCTATTGAAGCACAAAGATGGGATAATTTTCAGAGTTCTCTAACGGCAGAGACATAGCTAAAAATCTAAGCATTCACTTACAGCTGTTTTTCAGTTTTGAAGATTTGAGGGATGTTTTAACCTAAATACACTGGATCACTGGATTCCTTGAGAGAAAAAGTGAATTTTATTTTTGTCATCAATCAAAAGCCAGCTTTGTTATAATAGGCTGAAGGAGCTAACTCTTCGGAGACTACTGTGCCTTTGGAAATACAGTGTGCAGACAGAGACTGAATAACTAGATGGAACACTGTGGGCAACAAAGAGCATCCACTGCTGTGGATGCTGTGCGGTGCATCTTTGTGGATGTGTGCTCTGCTGTTATGGTGCATCCACTGTCCAGAGGACTATGTATGTAGCATCTCAGCTTGGAATACGAGGTAGGGAAATACTGCAGAAAAGGAACAACACAGAAGTACATTCCCATCTGAATTGCAAGTAAGATCCAAAATGTTTGGGGAGAAAATCTTAGATCTCTGCTTCTTTGAGCATGTACACCAGAGAAGCATTTCTGTGTAAATTATTTGCTCATGGATTCACCAATACTTTTTCACAGAATTACAAATTGAATGCAGACCTCTAGACCCCCAAGTCCACACATTAAGCAACTAACCATGTGTTTTCTTGGCCACCTCACATGTATGGAGAATCCAAACACGCCAGTGACTATATCATCAATTAAGGCCAAAGTCTGTTCTTTGTTTTAGTTGGGAATATTGCAATAAATCTAGGGAAAATTTCATGGATTTAAATGCCCCATGTATGAAATCTTCCTAATATAAAGCTCAGCCACAAAACTTTAGATCTTATAAGGTCTAAGATGTGGCTTTCAGGGTCAGGGCTTAAGTAGGTGACCTCTGTAAACCCTGTGCTAGGGTAAATTTTACCTTCAAACTAATCTTTTTTAATGGCCTCATGGAAGATACAGCATATCTCATTTTTATATCCATTGGTCCTATTTAGAGCAGAATAATTTAACCAGTAATCTGTATAGAAAACAAAGATTTTTGACCTTCAAGATTAGTATTTTCTGCTGCATCTAATGACATTGCCAGATCACTGACGAGTGACTTTACAGTCCAGAAGCTGTTCTCATTTTCAAGCCTCATGTGTCCTAACCCAACAAAAGGCTGTAGTGTTACTGTATGGCTTCCACGCAGAAATTCATGCTTTCCTGAGATTTGAAAGCTTAAATTGCTCCTCTGGTTAAAGTAGACAGCAGTGCTATCTTTATCAAGCTGTTGGATGCTTCATCCGATTGCCTGAGTCATTGGCAAAATAGCTTGAGGCTAGACAGGTATATTACTCTTTAGAAACAGATGGTGATACACACAGGAGATTTGAGAAACACACATTCTCAATGCAGCAACAGATCTCTCTAAAATGAGCTGTCCAATTTATTATGGTTTATACAAACCTTCTATTATTATCCTCTATTACCCCACCATTAAAAGTACAGTATTT
Source organism: Eurystomus gularis (assembly GCA_013400335.1). Classification (NCBI taxonomy): domain Eukaryota; kingdom Metazoa; phylum Chordata; class Aves; order Coraciiformes; family Coraciidae; genus Eurystomus; species Eurystomus gularis. Next base: position 229,646 of record VZZY01023153.1, on the reverse strand, counting down.
GGAAATAGGAAGCAGCATAAAGGAGTTTTATTTTCTGGGAAGGAACATCAATAGAAAAGAATAAGAAATTCTTTTTTGTGCAGCAGGCTTTTTGACAGAGACAAATTCAGAAAATTAATGTTGAAGATCAGCATTAGATAAAGAATTTTTTGTCATCAGTGCCCAAAGTACATAGTTTTCTAAAGAAGATGCAGTAGCTTGATATTATTTTTTGTATTAACAGCCTAGGGGCTGGGGCTGGAGGTGGGCGAGAAAAGAAATGCATTATTGTTGCAACCGTTTCCTGATTATTACCTTGCTATTTCATCATCCAGTTATCTATCCACACTTTTCTCATGGTAATAGCTGAACAAATAGCCTATAAAAGATATATCAACATTTCTTTCCAACACAACTTATTTTAAAATAAATGGGCATATGTCAATGTACCCTAGCATATAATTTGATTTCATAATCACAACATTTCTAACGCCAGTTCTGAAGTTTGAAATAAGCATCATGTGGCTAAACCTGCTCTTTCGTTTTCCTAAGAGTAACTGAACTTCATCTTAAAAGTGACCACAGAATCTGGTGGAAACAAGAAAAAAAAGAAACAACAACTACTATTTCTACACATTTGCATCTCACTTTTCACTTTGGATTTTGGACTTCTGGATTTGGAATTTTGTATTTGGTGAGAACTTTGGAGAGGAAACAAAGTAAATGAGTACTAGTTTTCTCCTTAGTGCGAACATAAAGAAGCATAATGGCATGCCAAGATATTATTCATCATATGATTTTAAAAAAGAGAATCATTTAGATTTTAAAACTAGAAACAACTAAGATGGTAGCTACCTCTCAAATCCAGCAATGTTCCCAGCATAATCACTTGTCACAACTAAAAATCAGGAATGCTCTACAGCTTTGTTATTACTACAGGTTAATACCTAACCTTAGAACTGTATGTTGTGTCAGAGAGAAGGCATTATGTAAACTTCATAATAAGTTCAGCACTGTTTTATAGTAACAATTATTTTAGAATTTAGAGAGTAACACTTTAGTAGAACCTGCAACATTTCTGTCTCTCAGCAGTTCTTTTTACTGAGGAGATGGAATTCAGACTGGACATTGGCTTTTGTTAAGGAAAATAGACCGCAGCATTCTCCTGCTTAGAAGAGTTTATGTTACTGCCAGCAATAATCCCTGTTAGGAACTAAGTATTTGCTAGCATTTTTCTTTTTGTGTGTATATTTTTCTGGAACTTGTAGTTTACAGCATAGGCCATCTTTACAAAAGATTTTAAAAAGGGAATGTATACAATGTATACTGAGTACACATTGTATATACATATATATACAATGTATACAACGTACACCTCAGTAACTTCTGAAGATGTGGAGATCTAAGGGGAAGTTAACCACCAGTGCTGTAAGAGTTTCTATTTTCCAGCTAAGTAAGGATGTCCTTGCTCGCTTATGGCTTTTCCAGAACCTGAGTGCTATCAATTCTCCAGGAAAGAAAAGATAAACAACATTAAGTATTACAGCTAAGAACAGACTGACTCATACTTTTCTTTACAAAATATTGGTCACATCATTCCTTCAGCTGCTCAGCATGAGGGAGGTCAGCTGGTGATAATCCTTGACAAATGTGTCCAAAAAGCACAGATGAAGAGTGGAGTCTTCACATCATAATAATCTTCCCTTTGAGCTTGTGGATTCTCTTTCTGATGAACACAGTGTGGTCCAGAGCTTTGCATAATTTCAGGGGATATGTCTAGCCAAGAGGAAATGGAGAGAGGGAGCAGCCACTCTTGATGGCATTGTTCCATGGCAAACTGGTCAATAATCCACCAGAAAATCCACTGAAATAAATGCTGATTGGAGATGTATTACCTCTAGCTTCTTCTCATATACTTCTAAGCTCATGTTCACATGAGTTCATTGCAAGCATGCACAGTGAGACAGTAAACAATTTAAGCTCAGCCACTAATGCTACTCTGGCTCATGACTGAATTTTTATACCAAGGAAAGAAGCCAGATCACAGCATGAACTGCCCAGAACTCTTTGATTTTGTCCTGAAATTTGCAAGGTGGTGATGAAGATTCCTTGCAGATCCTTATGGACATGCTTTGGGGCTCCTAGTCACATTCAAGGATTTGCAGCAAGACTCTTTCTCCCATACGATTAACACGAAAGTGGTTTGATGTATCTTGATGTGCAAAAGGGAGTGGGTATCAATCATGGTACCACTAGATAATACATTACTTGTAGTGCAAGCATTTAGAACACTAGGGACTAATTTTATCAAGAAGTTGCAAGAAGAAGTACTCTAACTACACGCTCACCAAAAATCTTTTTTAAAAGTGCTTGACTGTTTCTGGAATGGAAGCACCCTAGATAGGAGAACCGTTACAGACACCTGTGCAAACTCCATTTAATTTGAGAGAAGTACTTTTCATGGATTCTAATAGTATTCACCTCAAAGTCTTTAAATTGATTGACTTTTTTTTTTTAAATGCAGTTGCACTCCTAATTCACAAGCCACTCATGTCTTCTCAATAGCCAGCTAAGACTAAGCTACATTTAATGGGAGGTTTCCATGTTCGAGTTAAGTACAGAGTAAAGGGTACGGCAATAGGGAGAAGCAGTCAGCAACAAAGGAGAGATACCGTGTAAGTACACTTCATTTAAAATGTACAGTGACTAAGGCCCATTCGATTGCATTGTTCCCATTCCGCTAGAGGATAATCAGATAGGTACCATCTTGTCAGCACAGGGGAAATGCTTTCTAATCAACTAATAATATTCTGATTCACTTTAGGCTACCTTCATTATTCAATAATAGTCTGAACAAATAAGAGGACAATAAAATCCTCTTGGAAGGCACTAGTCAACTAAGACAGCCCTAGAGAATGGTGAAATCTATAGGAAACTTCCACAAGGACTTTTGGTTAGTCAAACAGTATTTCATGCCCTACAGACAATTTTAAAACATTACAGTATAGGACTGAATAGAAAACACCTACCTATAATTATGTTGTGGAGGTTTTCTTTCTTTTTTTCTTTAGAACAGTAAGAAAAGCTTTGCAGTGTGGGACGCTGGCATTTCAACAGAACATGAGAAATATACATCACATCCATAAAAAAAAACAGTGGCACCTTTATATCCAGGCATCCATATACCCAGTGCATCTGAAAACACCAAGGCATGATAATGCCGCTTCCGTTTACACTAAGTAGTAACTTGCTCCACAAAGCTTCCTATCAAAATTAATCTAGTGTCTTGCACATAAGAAACAGATGCTGGAAGTGAATGCTTGGATCATCAAATCTAGTACTCCACAACAATAAAGGTCTGAGCAATAAGTGTTTTGTTCAGCCAGGTCTGAAGAACAGCTGCTTTCTATCCTGCTCTGTAGAATTTAATTCTCACCACTCCATAGGAAACTTGCAAAAACAATCCACAAGATCATAGGCCTCATGAACAATGTTTGAAGTTCCTGAAATAGCAGGGAACTTGTTATATAAAACTCAAAAATGATCCTAGGAGAAGACTGGTCTTCATATTACAGTCAAAAAATAACAATGACGTGAGCAGAAATCCTTGCCAAATTCACTTGAGGGGCGGAAATTCAACTTGACCTCAAATCTGAAGATAAACTTAATCCTAAAGAAGGAGGCAAGACTAATATATTTTCCTATGTAATAAGCACAGAAAATAATCTGGTTCCATGTAATGAAAAAAGTTTTAATCAATACAGGCCAGAATCAATGGTGCAGGTATATACAAAACAGAATGACAGTTGTGCAAAGGGATCGATCATTTCAACCAAAACAAACGGTACACACGGGCAGGAACATGTTCTTCTATTTTAATTGTACCATAAACTGCACCGGGGAACAACTTCCTGCAGAAACAAACCAAAAATAAGCAGTTGGTGGCCATGCAGGCAATGGCGTAAGTAACCTCTTTAAGTCCATGATATTACACATCTCTCTCTCAATTTTCAAATTTAAAACCAATTTTTAACTAGGTAACATGCCTTAGGTCCATAAGCGGGCAGAGCCTCTCAGCAGCAGCAGTAAGGAAAAACTGGCCTCCCTCTAGTCTCACAGCAGACATTTCGTAATATGCTCTTTTTTGACTTTCCTCTCAGCTTTACTTCCTCAGACTGTCACGTCCACCCAAGCCAACTGTGAACTTCAGTGTCTCACTGTCCCTTTGAATGAACCCTTCAGAGCAATCTTATAAGTTGACTGGCCAAGAAGAAAGAGCTCTTACTTCACATTGAGTCAGTTCAAGGTAAAAGCAACAGAGGTGAAGGGAAGGGTATTGATAATTCTGGGAGAGTCCTCAAGCCCAACTCTAATTTTCACATAATAACTACAGTTCTCATTTCAGACAACAAGCTTTCCTAGCATTTTACCTTTCATTCATCAAAGGATAAAAATCAATGCTGTTAACTTTTTTCCCATCAACCCATGAGCCTCTGCATTGGGTTGATAAAACTCAGAAGTCTCTTGGCATGCTAGGCAAGCATAAAGGTTGCCAGGTTTCTTTGCGGTGTACTACTTGTTCTACTTTTTCCAGGTCCTTCTCCCTTTTCAGTCATACCTCTGAGCCAAAGATTTCATGCAAAAAAATATCAGGGCGAGTCTTATGCTATTCAGCAAAGATTTTGTCTAATCCTCACACAGAGATCCTCATTCCATGTGTATTTCTCCGTATACAGCCTCCTCTCTTACATCCAGAACCATACTGAATCCATCTCTAGCTGGGAGGGCATTACTACCAACAGGTCAAAGTGTTTCATGTGAGACACTTCCTCCTGGAAATGCCACAGTATTTTGTTTTTAACTATTCTTGTACTGGCAATAAACTGAATGCAGCTGCACTGAAACACTGATGCCAAACTTTCATATTCCGTAACTGCGTGTGTTTAAAAACTACACCCAATGCTATGACTTAAATTATTACCTACTGCTCAAGTCAAAAGTTCTCATCCAATGCTTGATGGAATATATTTTGCTTTGTTCCATCAGCTGGGAGTAATCCCATTCCCAGAAATTTTTAGTTAAACTTGTCTCCAAAATCTCTCAGGCTATATGACAAAACTTTCCCATGCTGTACACTGCCACTTTCTGTGACAAAATTCTTTTGCCTCGGTTGCAGTAACCACAGAATTTAACACCTTAAGCCACTGCTAAAGACTCCTGGCAAACTCCACTTTTTTCAAAACTCTGCAGTGTCATTCTTCAAATACTAATAAAAAGTCCTATTCTTTTGTGTAATCATGACTTAATACACTTCAGTACAGATCCATAGAATGCCAGGCTGGAAGGGACGATCATCTAGTCCAACTTTAAGTGTAGTTTAAGTGAGATGGGCCAGCACCCTGTCAAGATGAGTCTTTAAACTGTCCAGTGTAGGGGAATCCACTACTTCCCTTGGGAGACTACTCCAACATTTAATTGTTCCCATTGTAAAACAATTTCTTCTAGACTCCAACTGGAATTTCCTCAGGAGCAGCTTGCAGCCATTACCCCTTGTATTTTCCATGTGACTCCTTGTAGAAAGAGAGTCTCTTTCCTCTTGGTAGCCACCCTTCAAGTACTAGTACATTGTAATAAGTTCTCCCCTAAGCCTTCTCTTCTCAAGGCTGAACATACCCATTTTTCTCAGCCTTTCTTCATACAGTAGGTCTTCCAGCCCCTGACCATCCTTGTGGCCCTTCTCTGGACCCTGTCCAGCTTGTCTGCATCTTTTTTGTATAGTGGAGACCAAAACTGAACACAGTATTCAAGGTGTGGTCTGAGCAGTGCCAAGTAAAGCGGGAGAAAGACTTCTTTATCTCTGCTGGTGACACTCCTGTTCACGCAACCCAGCATCCTGCCGGCCTTCTTTGCCACTGCAGCACACTGATCACTCATGTTGACCCTGCTGTCCACCAAGACCCCCAGGTCCCTCTCTACAGGGCTGCTCTCCAGCCAGGTGGATCCCAGTTTGAACTCCATTCCTGGGTTATGTGTTTCCAGGTGCAAGACTCTACACTTACTCCCATTGAACTTCATAAGGTTTCTGCTAGCCCACTCCTCCAGTCTGTCCAGATCTTCCCGGAGAGTGGCTCTCCCCTCTGGAGTGTCAACCACCCCACTTATTTTTGTGTCATCCGCAAATTTTGTCAGGGTGCTCTTAATTCCAGCATCCAAGTCACTTATGAAGATATTAAACAGCGTTGGGTCCAATAGCAAACCCTAGGGGATCTCACTTGTGACTGGTTGCCATTTTGAGAAGGAACCATTTAAGACCACTGGCTGGGTACAGCCTGTCAACCAGTTCCCCACCCACAGTGTTGAAAGATAACCTTCAACAGATTTTCCATTGCTCTCCAGGAATTTCCAAGTTGTGACAACATTTCATATGGCAAGCCATTACATTTCAAGTAGCCCTTTTAGACATGTAAATGTCTTTCTATCTTCCTGCAGTCTCATGTGCTGACAGGGCTTACAACCTGCTGCACTTAATTTTGACCCTACACTGAAGGATGAGATTAATCATAGGTACCATAGATATTTTTGTCTGATTTAACTAAAGGCAGTAAAAGCATAGTTTATTCAGGAAATTGCATAGATGACATAATACCCTCAACTCTCCTGCTGTCAGGAACCTGTCTGGACCTCAAACCAGACACAGACTATAACCCTTGTCCCTCACAAGTCACTTTTTAAAGATAGCGGGTATGTCCAAGGCTTTTCCAGAAGGTTGGCCTTTCACTACTATATAATCTGAGAAGTAACCCTTTGGTTATGCACTCAGATCAGAGGTATGGTTTGTTAGGTTTTGTGAGAACATATAGAGAGCATGAGAGTGAAGCAAAGGCAGCCAACAGGCACAGCAGTTTGCACAACAGCCTCCAGGTTGTGCTTTGGAAGTTTCTGGATCTTCTAGGCACAGAGTCCAGGATCATCAGAGAAGTCCTGAGAACTCTCTGAGAATCCTGAAAGTGCTTCCTACTGCCAGGTGAGGAGGAGAAGATAAGGGGAGACACAACAGTGCACACAAGAGGAAGCTCCAGCAGCTTCTAACACGCTTGGTCAGCTGCACTTGACTCAGAATACCTGTTGCCTTTCTTGCAGCTACTCCATGATTGGGGAGGATCGAGGAACATTTTAACTGGTGCTAGGGAGAGGCCCATATAAGAGCCAGGCCTAGACCACAGCAGTTTGTGCAGTATAATAGGACAGATGTTATATATATATACATGGTATTGTCTATAAAAGAGCTGATTTATTTTCCTTTTTTTATGGTGTCTTGGGGACTCACCTCCTGGATTGACGATGGAACTTGGTAACTAACCTCGCTTTTTCAGGATACAGCAGCTATAATGCTGGATCACTTTAAGTTTACAAACAAACACAAAAAAGTTCCTCTACTTCAAATGTACCTTTCCTGAGCTTGATTCCTTTCAGATGGCTTTGCATTCTCTGGGTTGGTAACACATGCAAATCTTGTAAATTATTCACTGCTGCTTCCAGTAGAGTTACCAATTCTATTGCTTTGGGGCAGATTAAGTTCCTTTCTGTCAGCAAGAATCTCCAAATGCTCCCATCACAACACCACAATCCAATCTATCCTCTACATTCAAACATCCAAGCAAGCAAGCTACACACTATTAGTCTGACTAGTCATCTCATCTGTAGCAAAAGAATCCTAATCTAATCCTCCTGTATCATGCCACCAAACCTCATCATCTGCATCAGATGTTCCTATGTTTCGATCTTCTCAGTCTTTTTTGTACTTAGTTTCCCAGCCATCACCATTTCATAAAAAAGAATACGAAGTAGTGGTTCATTTAGCATTTTCCTCCCTTTAACAGCTTTATAAAGTAATCCTAAACATTCCTTCATATTATTTGGCCAGTTTTAGCTGGTACACAGTGAACAAATGTACTACACGCTTGTCTTTGTAATAGTTTTGCCCCTCACCTTCTACAAAATAATATCTTTAAAAAACAGCTGCATTTGGAACAGTAAAGGCAGCATGCTGTACAGGCACACGCGGTGCTTCTGTTTAAAGGCTGGACTATCTACCCCCAACCTCCTCTTTTTCTGCTTTAGGTTAACGTAAAACCCACTAATGTTGAAAGCACAGAGCTTTTTGTGCTCAGACATTCGATTACAGTAATTGCATTCTACTTCCCAAAATTCCCCTTTCAGATGCAAAAGGAAATTCTACCTTTTCTTTTGTTAGTTGTTCAAAACTTCAGCTCTTTGCAAACCTTACCCCACGACCAGCTGTGTTTCATTTCTAGAATAACTTATAAACCGACAAAGCTAGCTAGTAAAGTTGTTGGGTCCTCTGGGAAGAACACTAATAATGCTGCATAAACTATTATCAGATTAGCATTTCTCAGTGACACGACTGCTTTTCCTCCACCCTCCTTCAATGCGCAATTTATGCAGCAGATGACATAATCATCTTTGGCATATTGTACAGTGTATGCCATATACATATTACAATGTGATAGCATTGCCTAGAAAGCTAAGACTACTTCCTTAGCACCACATCTCCTGACTCATCTCTGTGTTATTTTTATTTTCTTTTAATAAAGGATACAAAGAGAAGGAAATAAGTCATAAGTTACTCTATATAGTTTATTTTTTTGCTACTTGACACCTGGTCCTGAATGAGACTTCTATTCAGCAGAGATATTTACAGAATCAATTTTTTTCATCCCTTCTTATCTTCACAAGTCACAAATCTGTCATTCTCTGTTGACACTTAGCTATCAATGGATTTTTAACACTGAAAAAAATAGTATTCAACTCTATATGCTTCAAAAATATCTCTCTGGCCTCTCATAAAGGTGTACTTCCAATTTACAAGCACTGCACAGAAACAGGAGCTGTGTTTCTGATCGACACAGACTATACCTGAGTTCAGAACTCCAGCCTTAGAAAGGCCATTCAGGAGACCATGAGACTGTTCTAAAACCCCACCAGCAAAAGCAGGCTGCCTGGGGCAATTTTTTTTCCTTACAGTTCAAGGAATCCAAAAATATTTGCTAAAGACATGCATGTATGCCAGTTCTTCAGGGAATGCTGTTCTTCGTAATGAAGTCCCTGTACATTGAAGAATACTGCTAAATGCCTTCCAAGCCAGTTGTCAGTAATGAACTATTCAGAACACATGCACACAGAGATTTGTTCAATAAACTGCAGTTGCCACACAGCTTCAACTATCTCACTTTCATGCTGCTCAGTAATCCATCAGTCCTGGGATTACTCATAATACTCAAAATATTCCAAACTTTAGAGTGCTGTCAATGACTACAGTCTTTAAAATAAAAATTGCAAAAATGTTTCCTCTCTTCATCATAAATGAGGACTTTCCCCGTAAAATTACACTGTCCTGTGACCAAAGGGCAATAATCAGCCCTGGAGCAGTGACAGGTTTGAATGCCATTATTTCACAAGTCAGCTAGGCTAGAAATGAACGGTATCTGCTGAGAGATAACAGTGATTCTCATCTTCCAGCGACATGTGGAACCTGCTTCTAGATATGAAACAAACTGAAAAATCACAAGCTAGATGCTCTCACTTAGGTATTTCATGTACATAAAATACCACATTTTAAAACCCTAAATCTTCCATATCTTTCTGTCTCTCCCTGCTGCCTCTAAAGCCAGACTTACTGTAATAAGGGAAATACATTTTTAAAGTAGTTAAGGAAAAAGAGCCTCACTAAAACTTTTTAATGCTCCCTAGACATCCATCAAGATTTAATCTACAAACTCTCTTCTATACATAAAGCAGAATACACAAATGTCTATAAGGAATTGCATGCTAATTTTGGCATGTAACAGCCAAAACTTAATACTGATAGCCCAACTCATACCCATAGGTCTTTGACATTACACCAAAAGTCTGTAGGAGCTTGTGGGGGCAGAATTGCAACTATATGAATGGTATTCTTCCAGAGAAAATACTGGTTTCGTCCTCAGTTCTTCAGGCTGTCACTGCATGGAGAAACAATTCATTTGATTCTGAAATGTATCACTTAAAACAGATATATAGTTCATTCTCTGAAGCTGGATGAGATTAAGTATCCTTTAAATACAGAATAAATTAAAGTCTAAATGAGTCAATGGTGTTATTTTTATTATTATTATTCATTTTTAAGTGACATGGGTTTTAGTGTAGAAGAATAAGCATAGATTACTATGAAAAATTCTTTAATACTTCTCTGGAGATCCACAAAGAAATCAATCATCTTGAGCAAACAAATACTGCTAAGTAGTAGGAGATGCAAATTGGACATTTCGGGTTTTAGGCATTTCAGTTCCCTGAAAAAAAATCTGAAATTTGCAGCAGAAATCTGTAAAAGTAGGAAGTTGCATTTGCTCTCGTTATTGGGATGTGAGAAGTCATGCTATTTCTGCAAAAGATGTTATTTTAAAGGACTGTAGGTCATTCTTGCTACAAGAGTACCAGAGGAAATAGAATGAGAACCTTTACACTGCAGTGACTAATGAGCAAGAGGATGGTGTACATTCTGTCCATGAGTGAACAGGAACAACTTTCTCCTGTGTGTTTCCCTTATTTTTCTTTATGCTTGACATTTATGAGACTTATTGTAACTTCTGAACTGCCTACTGCGGTGAGAAGTAGGAGATTAGACTTCACCGTGTTGTATTATGGAGACACAAGAAAAAAAGAAAATGCATGAAAATTTGGAATGGCCTGGCAGTGGTTTGAAGGTTGAGGTGTCCCAGACGATGCTGTCAAACAAAAGGCATTCTGTGTGTACATATCACAAAAGTTCTGCACATAATGAAAAAAATGCTGTATCTTCTTTTTTCTCCTGCTGTGCTGCAACTTCTAATGTGGGAGTGGAAATAGGACACGACCTGTGCTTGATGTTCCCAGCATATTTATTGGTATAGCTATTCCCAAGAGTCCAGCCTAGGACTCCGAACTAGGATACTGCCAGACAGACAATTTAGGGTCAGTCCCATCACTACAGCTAGCTCAGAATGAAAGTAGGAGAAAAAGTTGGCTTCTGGTTAACAAATCACATGTTAAAACCCACCATATATACTACAGGTATACTGGGCACTTCTTAATCCTCTCCTTATTTTTAAGGTGAGCCCTGTCTATATAGAAGCCTTAATGTTAATAAAACAGATGAAGGTATGCTAGATTGTTGTTGAGGTTTTTTTTTGCCTATTTAAAGGACTGTGGTAATTATAATGCTTAATTCTTATATCCTTTCTGAATATACCTGAAATTCAGTTTCGACCTAATTCACCTTCATGTAATTATTTGATATTGCAACACTTGGTCAGAACACCAGAAGTTAAGACTCAGTTTGGAATAGCCAGTGTTAGAGGATGCATTTGTCAGAGACAAATAAACAGTAAGTACCACTACTATAAGCATAAGTCAACAATCAGAGCTCTCGCGCGGTCTGTTAAACCTCATTTAGTGATGCATGGAACCTGCATTTCATTTCAAGCATGCAAGACTGCACTGCTAGCAATCTCTGACTTGAGCACAGCTTTTCTAAAGAAAGCCAACTAGAAAGCTTCACCACCAGTCTATCCTTTGTGCTTGGAAGAGGCATCATTGAGGCAGATGTGTTTCCATGGATTGTTCTAAACTGGCCATTTGGGCCAGTCTTCTGCTTGCCTGGTGTCACTAGAGCAACTCAAAGCAGTCAAATGCATGACTGGGATCTGAGCCTGCAAATAACGAATCCTCCTTGGTCTGTGAGAGCCAATTTCCCTGGACAGTTTCCTCTGGTATTACTCCTTTTCAGTTTAAGAGTGCCAAAGCAATGATCACAGCAAATTATAAGCCCTTCAGATAACAGTTTCAGGATTACAAAGAATAGTTGAATGATCAGCAGTGGAGCCAAGTATGTCGTGTCTGGTACTAAATCAACATTTCAGGAATATTTTTTGTCCCTCTGGTGCTAAATGTTGAAACAATTCAAGCATTTCACATATGGCAGTATTGTCTTAAATCCTCCTTTCTGTTAAGTCAGCTTCCATGTGCACCACTTCTCACACGCTATTAAGCATACAGGGAAGAATCCCTTAAAAATCTGCTATTTCTTGGTTCCCTTCATGCCGATTCTACAGCTTCTTTCCAGTATTGGAGTTGTTATTCTGAATCTGTTAATCTTTATAGCAATATAAATCAGGAATAGGTTCGTTGGCTTGAGTGAAGTGATTCCTCACACCTATGCTTGTGTGTGTGGGGGGAATACTCTCATGTTACAGCACTCCCTTAAACCGTACTTCAGTGTCTCTACAGAGATCAGGACATGCTGGCATTCAGTAAAAGGATAAACAGGAGAAAAAATATCTGAGTGCCGCACCTCTGCTGTGGAGGATCTGACCCTGCACTAACTCATCGGCAAAAAAGGATGTTGGAAGGGCAATGCTTTGAAATGGCAGACAAATGACACTCTTGAAAGAGTCTATTTTCTATCACAGTAGCAAGTAAATTCGACAGAAGAACAATACATGACAGAAACAAAAGTAGTATTAGCCAAGCATTAATAGAACAAAAAGAAAAGGTGGAGCTACCATACAAAGGTGAAAATATTTACATCAATACACACTTGCTCTACACCGGTATAAATGACCAAAGAATGTTCTTATTGCTGAACAGGCCAGCATACTATAGGAGAATCTGAATGGCTGCATGATGTGATGTAGCATGGAAAAAAAAATGGCTTTCAGCTGGTTTTAAGGTAAAGAAAAGCAAGTAGGAACTATCACAAACTTGACAAGTACTGAAGAAGCAATTTACCATTTTAAGAATCTTTCCATCTTCTCTTCATCTCCAGTACCTTTCTTCATGGGTTCAACATTTCTTACACACTAGGGTGATGCCACTCTTTGATGAGATGCATGTTCAGTCCTGGTCCAGACATTTTATGTAACTTCTATATGTAACTCTTACTATGGCAAGACTTGAGCATCCCATCACTGCCAGGTGAGGAAATAAATGGGATGGGAGAGGCCGTCCCATGCACTCTGCAATTTCTGCAGGTGCTAACACAAAACCCTGAGTGTCTCACTTCAAAGGAGAATGTAGCTCCAGCTTTGAATCAGAAGAGTGGATGCACTGAAAACAAATTCAAATAGATTTCCTGTCTCCCTGATGTGGTGACAGGTTTTAAAGGTGATGTGCATTCTGACTGGATTCTCAGGTCTTCCAGGTTCTTAGTAAAAATTCTGGAAGTCTAGAAGTCCTAACCTGTGCATTCATGTCAGAACCTCCAAGGCAACTTCATCTTCCAGACTCATAAAAACAAGGCTTTCAGGCTTGTGGTACAGCTGGGGTACAGTCTATCGGGCTGCCTGCAAATTGCAGTCTGGTGAAACCAGCTACCGAATCGGGGAGCTCAGGTCCTGGAAGCTGGACACAAGGAAATGCTCTGCTCTGGATTAAGACATACAGTGCCACAAACTTGGCACCTCTCTCCCTTCTATTCAGTGGTGAACAGCCATGAATCTAACAGAAGTCAGACTGATTTCACTTGATAGCTGCTGGTGTCCCAAGCAGTGTGTGCTGTTCATCTGCTGTTCTTTAGATCAATCATTTCCACCCCTCCCTCAGTATGCTTACTCTGAGTATTTTTCCAGAAAAATACTTTGTCTTTAGAATCTGCCACCTATTATAACATGCCACTTGTGTGTTGCTGTTTCATTTTATTTTTGTTTTCTTAACCCTTCAGCAAAGGCAAAATTCTGTACCATCTAACTAGATGCTTTTCCCTCCTAGAGCAGTATTCTCGTAACTTACAGAACAGTGTAAAAGTGACTCCCAAGATATTTTATGGAGCAGATCTTCAGCTGACACAACGTTGCTTAGCCCTGTGGGCTTCAATGAAGCAACATAAATTTACACCAACGGATGGTCAGGCCCTGCCGTAGCTATTCCACCTTTGAAATAACGCACGAAGAATCTGAACGCTCACAGCACAATCAGCAGCATCAAGAGGTGGGGAAGGAAAAAAAACATCATCTATCTATGGGACACCACAACTGTGCTGAAGGAAGTCTAAAGGGATCCCCTTATTTGGGGTTTTCCATACTATATTCAGCAAGCAGGGCTACAAAACTGAAAAAATATTCAGTCGTGGCTCTTTTAGTTTTAGCGCGACCCAGCATAGAATCATAGAGTAGTTTGGGTTGGAAGAAACCTTTAAAGATATCTAGCTCCAGGCCACCTCCCATGAGCAGAGATACCTTCCAACCTGGTCATGAATACTTCTAGGGATGGAGGACCTACAAATTCTCTAGGCAATCCATTCCAGTGTCTCAGCACCTTCACAGTAGAGAATTTCTTCATAATATCTAATCCAAATCTACCCTCTTTCCATTTAAAACCATTACCTCTCATCCTATGACTACACTCTGTGACAAAAAGTCCCCCTGTATGCCCCCTTTAAGTAGCGGAAAGCTGCTACAATGTCTCCTCAAAGGCTTCTCTTCTCCAGGCTGAACAAGCCTAACCCTCTAGGACTCTCTTAGGAGAGGTGTTCTAGCCCTCTGATAATCTTTGTAGCCCTCCTCTGGATCGAATTGAGCAGGTCCGTGTCCTTCTTACACTGAAGGCCCAGAACTGGATGCAGTACTCCAGGTGGAGTCTCACAAGAGCAGAGTTCGAGGGGAGAATTACCTCCCTCAGCCTGTTGACCACAGTTCTTTAGATGCAGCCCAGGATGCAAGTGGCTTTCTGTGCTGTGTGCAGACATTGCTGGCTCACGTTGACCTTTTCATCCAACAACACCCCCAAGCCCTTCTCCTCCGGGCTGCTCTCAATCCACTCATTGCCCAGCCTGTATTTGTGCTTAGGATTGCCCTGACTCAGGTGCAGNTGAAAGAGCCTGGGAAGCCTTGAGGCTGAAGAGTCCCAGGGAGTGAAGGAGATAAGAGGCCTAACGAGCAAATTCCACAGAACAGCAACCTGGCAAGAAGTCAGCGGTCACAGCAGGAGGGACAAGAGGAAGAACCACCAATCAGCATGTGTAGGGAGAATGGACTGAGCTATCCTACAATAATGAGAGCTTGAAGAATACGTGTTACCAGTTAGAAATTGTTGCTACGTAAATGATGTGCACAATGTAACCAATAGTAGAATAACTTACTGCGCGCTATGCCAAAGAGATTATAAAAGAGCGATGTTTTACTAAATAAACGGCTTTCACTTGATCACATTGATCATGGCATGATTGACCCGAACTCCTGCACCACACAGCTTGGTGTTTCAGCAAACTGGCTGAGGGTGCGCTCAATCTCCCTGTCCATGTCACCGACAAAGATTTTAAACAACACTGGTCCCAATGCGAACCCCTGAGGAACACCACTCGGCACTGGTCTCCACTTCCCTACTTCCTTGAATTTTCAAATTACTTTGCAGTCTTGGGAAGCTCAAGATGCTGTGCTGGTGAGCTACTCAGTGAGTGCAGAAGTGGTAATTTTCCATTGAGTATTACAATTAACAGGCCTACCATTGATTCATTAATTCAAAATGAATGCGTGCTTTCTTTTTTTTTTCCCTTTGTAGTTGCACATGGTTCATTGCAGATATATTCCCCTCTGTTTTCACCAACGTAACCAAATTAACACTAGAGAGATTCAGAATCGATGAAAATGCATCCTCTGAGCATCTGTTAAGTAGATTTTTGTTATGCTATACAAATGAGTATCAGACCCAGGTCAGGTCAGGCACTGTGAAGGACATGCTAAACATATCAATTTGCAGCAATCACTAATCTCTGTTGTCTGCATTTTTAAGACACAAAGTAATAGCTTATTCGTTGACCCAACATGCAGAATTATTGATAGATTTAACATCTATAATGGCAAAAGGAGGTAGTCTCCAGATTTGTTTAACATTTGAATTGCTTTCTCTCACCTGAAAATCTGTAGAGGTTTTGCTGTTTGCAATGTTTGATGGGAAGAGAACAGTGTTAGCAGCATTCAGGAAATACAGTAGGTGTATTCTAAGCACATCTATTAAGTGACACAAGCCTGGAAACCTTTCAAAAAAACATAAATTCTTGCTTATCTACATTAGCTTTTGCTTTCTTGCCTCAGCAGGGATGAAGGGGATCAGAATAGATTAGGATGGCTAGATAGACAGACAGACTGACCAACCAACCCAACTATCTCTGGTCCCCTTCTGTTGAACAGCTGGCAGTTGGCTGCTGTCAGGAGTCTACTGAATGTATAGCAGTGAAACGACTCACACAAGCCATTCCAGAGACAATGTGCACAATATCAGTGGAAAAGGCAAAAATCTTGGCTTCACTGGCATTGTCACTCCTGCAGCTTATCCATGCAATGGCTTTTGGTAGTTGCTACTCGTACTAGAAAGGTAAAGATAAATTACTAGCTACGTGGAATAATTTTAAAAATAAAGCTTTTCTACAGGACTTCACAAAATGGTGGGTCATGTCTAATGTCCTTACGCATCAGACTTGTATCTAAACTGGGATCACTGGCACTGCTAAACATTAACAAATCAAATTTGTTTCATTATATTAGAAATAACTGTATGATTGTTTCATGGCACAGACAGCTATTCCCTAGGATTATGGCCTAGATATAGAAATTCATTGTTTCCCCTTCTAATGCTAAGGTGAATTTCCAGCAAGGCTAAAAAATCATAGAATCATTTAGTTGGAAAAGACCTCTAAGATCATCAACCAACCTTTGTCCAACATCTCCCTGACCCCTAGACCATATCTCAAAGCACCACATCCCCCATTTTTTGAACCCCTCCAGGGATGGTGATTCCACCACCTCCCTGGGCAGCCTGTTCCAGTCCCTGACCACTCTTTCAGTAAAGAACTTCTTCCTGATATCCAATCTAAACCTCTCCTGGTGAAACTTGAGGCAAGAACTCTTGTCCTGTCATTAGACACATGGGAGAAGAGACCAACACCAGCCTCACTACAACCTCTTTTTAGGTAGTTGTAGAAAGCAATGAGGTCTCCCCTCTGCCTCTTTGCCAAGCTAAACAACCCCAGTTCCCTCAGGTGCTTCTCATACAACATATTTTCCAGACCTCTCGCCAGCTTTGTAGCCCTTCTCTGCACCCATTCCAGCACCTCAATGTCCTTCTTACACTGTGGCACCCAAAACTGGACACAATACTCAAAATGAGAGTGTAGTGCCAGGAAAACAAAAGGATGACAAGAGTTGGGTGTCTCAAAGACCAGCCTTCAACTTCATTTCATTCAGTGCTTCAATAATGGTTGCAGTCTAAGAAAAAAGACTGGTAATTAAATATCTTGATAAAAAGGGGGGAAGAAAAACCCCAGCCAACCAACAAAAGAACCCTCCAACATTTAAAAGGCATCCGAAGTGTAAGGAGTAGGAATAACAGGCAGGAAACGTTGCATGACCTTAAGACACAGATTAATGGAAGCAGAAGTAGAACATTAAGGGACAAAAATCTTCTGTAACTTTGGATCTCATTATAGGAAAGCACCTGCAGAAGAATGAGAGAATTACAGCTGGTTTAGGCAGTTAAGAGCTACCCAAGTGAGAAATAAAGTGATCTACCTGTATCAAGCAAGATCCTCTGCAGAGAGCACACCTGAAACCTCACCCTGCTTACAACCTGGAAATCTAATCTCATGCAAGACTACTTCAGCGAACAAACGGAAGAGAAAATATTAACAGAATTGAGCTTATTTTAAAATTATGCTGAAGAAAGTAGAGCTCTATGACAGACAAACAAATAAGGAAAATGAAAAAATGCTTACTTAAGTTAAAGACAAATACTAGAACAACAAATACAAATACAAAAAGCAGTAGGAATATTAAGACATGGGAACTTAAATCAGTACTCCTGTCTCTTAAGTTTTCATGAAATATTTAGGATGATGGCTAGTATCTACTGTTATTTGCATGAAAAATTAGGACATTCAAACTTCACTGTTATGATTTTAGGACTGCAAATGGAATTTATATATATAAAAAATTAAGAAATGTATTCTATCCCCAAGTAGAAGTTTGGAAACAATCCACAAACATGTTTGTGCTTAAAAATGCAGAAAATCCCTTATTTCCCGCCATGCCAATAAAGAATTATATTTTTATCAGTACACCAGATTTTCCCCACTTTAAAGCATCTTTTCAGCATTTTCTAAAATCAAGTCTAGAGACCAGCATACAGCACAGATTGCATAAGATTCTGCAATAAACAGTAAGAAACTATATGGTGAAACAGGAAAAGGAAGTGTGCTTCTTTGGTGTGCTTTCTTTAGCTGAAATAAATGAAAGTATCTGGGGAAAAATATTTCCATTGACACCTTTACTCAGGCATCCTTAGGGACTCAAACTTTGGGTCAGACCTTAAGATTGCAACTGCAATAAAATTTTACATTAAAATATTGCCTTAAATGCAACTGTTTGTTAAGGAGGGCCTCATTACTGAGAGAATGTTTATTTAATTAATTATTTTGTTTTATTTTTTAAAAGAAATTTTATAAATGTTGTTTGAGCAATAATACTTAATGATACATTTCAATTCTATTTTACTTAAATTATAAAGCCAGAAGAGTCAGTTTTTCATTGCAGAGCTAAAGTAAGTTCCTTCTGAATCACTCAAATCAGCACTTTGCAAGACATTATCCTCAATTACCGAAATTGTTGTTTGACAGGGTATTTTTCTAAGGAAACATGCATTCTGGTGAAGACTTCATCAGAAAATGAAGAGTCCAGCCAAGTGAAATGCATCTTTACAAAAAAAACCAGAAAACTATGGTACTGAAAAGAACATATAGATCTGCTAGCAATTTCCACAACTAGCAAAAGAAGCTGTCTGAAGGTGCTGTGACTAATAAGTCACCAAATCAGCACTTCTTTTATGGCAGCTTTTGAGAGAGACCCAAATAAATCAGATTTGTCATAACTCTAAATACCATTTGAAATGTCAGCTGGGATTTCGAACTCAGTGTACCACGGCAATGTGTTTGTAAGCCTTGACTGCACTTCCCGAGGAGGCTGTTGTTTTCAGAGATCAAGAGGCTATTTTCTGTGAGAGAAATTCTTCAGTTTTTCCTGATCATCTTTCTTCTACCGGTTCACATCAGATAAAGATGCTCATTCTGTTCAATCTGAATCTACTTTCTTCTTAATAAAGACACCGCTAAGTATGTAAAAGTTGTTCTGTCAGAAGCTGTTTTAAACAATGGTTGCTTTTTACCCATTTGGTTTTCAAAAAACATGGGTGACAGTGCAGAGCAGTCATATTGCCTGTACTAGCAGCCAGCTCATTTACCTTCCATGTTTTAAAAATGCCCCTTAGCTTTAGAAAAGGTCTCTATTCTTCAAAAGCCCTCTCCTGAAATGTAAGCAGTCTTTCATTTGAAAGAAAGAAGCAATGGGATGGAATCTCACAGCAGCTTCTTTATGACAATTTGGTTTTCAGTCATGAAAAATGGAATGCTTAATCTGAAATATATTAAAGTCTAATAGAAGAGCCATCAGCAGAAAGGACGAGTATAAAACACATTGGACTGGATTGATTCAGAGCATGGTAGATGCATGTTACCTGATATACCTGTACCATTACCCCTCTGAAATAATTAACTCACAGGAAAACCTGTCCGCATCATTCACGACCACCAATCCTCAGGTGTATACCACAGAAGTCAGGGATTACTCTAAATTAATAAACCACCACTAACCAACAGGGTGAAGGCAGCTTTGTTATACATCATTTTCTATCTACCATACAGAGACAGCATGGAGGAAGGGCCAAGAAAGATCTGGCTTGGTTTTGTGGCATGAAGAACCCCCTCAGAGTTAGTCTGCCCTTATGCAGCTATGCCAGATTTAGGACTATATCACTTTCTCAGCACAAAGTAACTGCAGTTCAATGGAGAACCTCAATGTGATTCTAAATGTGATCTGAGGTGGCACTTTATCTCTTCTCTGATGGCTAGAACAGTTTAGGACGTTACATTGTCCTAAACTAAATTCTTGCTAGCATAGAGACAACCCAAACTCGTACTCAGCTTTCAAACCCGTGCTTCAGTTGGAATCACTACAGAACTGATTTTTTTTTTTTAACTCTGCTTTCAATTCTATGTATATGCATTCTGTCAGTACACTTTTTTTAAGCCATCAATATACTTGTATTGTCTTTGGAAAATCGTATGTTTACAAAGCCTTAGGAACAATCTAGTTTATACAAAAGATAAGCCTATTACATAAAGTAATAAATTCTACCTTCACAAAACTCCCAAACAACTCCCAAAGAAACAAAGGCCACCAACACTGAAATTAAAAATTGTCAGTGTCCTACTCATCCTGGGAGACCAGAAATATTATTTCCATGAAAAATCTCACCACAGCACAGGAATAAGCAGCACAGCCAAATAACTACCCACTCATGTAATCATTTTAAGACAACATTTTCAGCTACACTTTCATAATACAGTAAGCCTATGAATTCATATTTAAAAGAAGGCTTTATCCTTCATACTGAGAATGTGGAAAGAATTTTTACCTCCTTTTTTTTCAATCCTGTCACTCTTATAACAAAGGCAATATTAAAAGGGCTTGTTCTCTTATATTCTTTGGAGAAAGGTATTTTTCATTAATCAGTGATATCTATATATTGTGACAGGGGAAATGATTTCCTATTCTGGATTAAAACTCCATTGTGCATGGTGCAAACATTGAGCAAAGAGGATATGGGATTTTATGCAGTGGAAGATGCAGAGTAGGAAGGCAGCTGGGCAGAAATGTACTGTCAAAACACTCTGCACTGACAAACCAGACCTCATGTAATTACAGGAAGCGTCCTGGCTAATTCAGGAACATTTAAACCTCTCTGCTTCTGCAGGGATTTAATTGAAAGGGGTAAGAATTCCTGCAGAATGTGAGCATTGTACAATAGCAAGAATGGAAAAGGGTCACTTACATAGCATAGTCTTCCTTATAGTATCCTGTTCCGCATTCCTTTTGTAAATTAATAATTACTCTACTTTTTATTAATTCTGACAATTACAGAAATGTATCCATTGCTTTTGAAATTTTTATGATTATTTTATCTATATGCATGCACCCAAACCCATCATATCTATGTAAAGGAGTACAACAGACTGCCTGCATACAGGTACACGCCAAGCGTAAGATACACACATCCTAGCTACCAGCACTGCACCCAGCCATGAAAGAGAGGCCAGATCAACCACTACATGGAGAACCCAGCTCTGAAAACACAGAACTTCTTTGGAAATTCTGTCTAAATTCTAGGAGGAGAGCTCCATGATAACTGCAGTCATCCCATTCAGGGACAACTGGTCTTGAAACTTGCATACTCACATGGTTGTGATTTTATCTTTAAAGCTACTAGGAGTCTAGGTGTTATTTTCAAAAGATGAAATATGCATTTATGGTTTAATTTGCCCACATAGGCCTTAGCCCACCAGCTCCACTGGCTGAGTGTTTAGTGGAAGTAGGAAAGTTGAAGAAGTTAGGGCAGCCAAGACTGGCTTCCATCATAAACCAAGTTAATCTCATCATTTCTTTCAAATTAGCATAACACCAGTGATTCTTAGGAAGGTAATTCTGACCTACATTAGGGTAAAGACCTGAGTTAAAACCCAGTAAAGTTCATGGAATCTTAGGAACATTTTTAAT
Source organism: Eurystomus gularis (assembly GCA_013400335.1). Lineage (NCBI taxonomy): Eukaryota > Metazoa > Chordata > Aves > Coraciiformes > Coraciidae > Eurystomus > Eurystomus gularis. Next base: position 207,975 of record VZZY01023153.1, on the reverse strand, counting down.
GCACATAACAGCCTGTAAGTGATATCAGAAGAGCAGCCTTTATCAGAAGAGCAGCCTTTTTTTATTAATAACATACTGATTCTTTTTTTAACAGTGAATCAACAGCACAGGAAAAACATTTTTCAGTGAAATTAATGCTTTTGTGTTAACTACTTAATTTAATATTTTCTTAAGAATATTTCTATTGAGGGTATAAATCATTGGACTTCACGGGCAGTATGTTGAAGACTGTTTTTCATCCTGGAATATCAGGTTGCTCTTTATTTCCATTAAGATGTATTCTTCTCAATCTAAACAGATTGTATTTCCCCTTCTCTGTAATTTCAAAAAGGATTTCTCAAAAAAGAACAGGACAGAAGTATTTAATACTTCTAACCTTATCCATTTCTGAAGATGTTCTAAAACCCTGAGTAGGAATTCAGTTTTACAGACATATTGTGTTTCCCAAAAATAATGAAAATGTTGATGTTTCCTCAGAAACATCATAACCTTTCCTGGATCCACAAAAGGCAGTGTTACATAGCAACAGAATAAAATGCTCCCAGTTCCATCTATTCAAACACAGCCAACTATTTCTTTTAAGATAGCTAACTAAACTGTATTAAAAGCTTACTCAGTACCCTTTGCCAGTAAGTACATTTTCTTAAAAGTATTGTTGAGGCTCTAAGAAGTGAACTTAGAAAACTACAACCAGGAGGGACCTTTTGGATCATCAAGTCCTATTCCCTGCTGCTGCAAGGGCACCATGTCAAGTATTATCACTGGAACAAACTTTTCCAGTGCCGTTTTAATTCCAGTTTTGTCCCCATCTTCTGTTGGAGAGTTGATAGAAGCCTAGTGTGCTCACCCTCCTTTAAACCCAAGGAGCAGCCAAGTTCACTTCTACCAGAAATAGTGTGAACTGATGAGCTTATGAAGAGCTAGAAAAATCTTTTCGTTACTTTTCAGCCTCTCTTCCTGGTCCTCTAAAAGGTGCTTCAGTTCCTGAATTTCCTTGCCCAGATGTCAAGTACTCCCATACAATCCTTCCAGTAATTTCTTTCTAAGGAAACAGAGTGCTTTCGCACTCATTCAAAAGCCTGCATCTTTCTTATCCTATATAGTATCCAATTTTTATTCCCACCAGTCCATCTTCTCACTGACATAGTATTTTTTGCCATATTCTTAGTTTTCCAATTTTCCTTGTCCTGTACATTTAAAATACTTATCTCAACCATCTCTCCCTAATTCTACATTTCTCATGGCAACGGAACCACACTTCTCTGTCTATCCCCCCCTACAATTGGAACAGATGTATTTGCTTCTAGTACCTTAAATATTTCTCCAACTTTGGCTACTTCAGCTGAAATGCTACACTGCATGCCTGCCCAAGTGTGACCCACTTTTAATTGATTTTATTTTTTTGCAAGCTGCTGGTATGAAGAGAGGAAATAGCTGGCAAATATATAACCAACAGGAGAACAGAGAAGAGGAATGGAGTGAAAGAGATGCATAGAAAGGCCTGGGGAAAAAAAAAGACCGTTGTCGTACTTACAGAGCTTTGAACTGACAGAGTCCTGCTGCTCTATTCTTAGCAAAAGGCTACCAAGTCCCCTAGAAAGTACATGGATCCATGAGTGACTAGATACAGATGGCACCTGAACAGATCTTATCCTGCACCTCACCCCTTGTCCCTTCTACATCTGATGGATCAATGAATTGAGCTGACCTCTGTACAGCCAGGCCAAAAGCTGAATGGGATACAGGTATGGAACTGATGCAAAGGGAACAGCAATGGGGCTGCGGTTAGAGCAGTGAAGGAGCTGGAGGTTTTGCTGCACAAGGTACAGGGTTTGGACTGCTATATAACATCAGATTAAAAACCCAAGGAAACTGAGTTATGAGCCTGCAACTCCACCTTGCCAGGGTTCTGGTGGCACATAAAACACTGTTGTATTTATGTCACCTGACCCTGCAGTGAAATCAGAGATCTGTAATTCAGTTACCTGCTGGTTTCCCACAATTATAAATCTTGAAATAAGTTAGTAATGCCATTAACCAAAAAACCTAACTATATCAAAAAATATAACTGGACTTCTGATTTTAAGACCAAAATAAAAAAAACCCAAAGAATATAGCACAGGAATACTGTATTTCATTTATATTTCATATTTTTCACTCACTTATGCAAAAGTGGGACATTGTTGATTTTTAGTAAAATTGTATTTTAAAAAGTTTCATTTCACTCATCAATGCAGATAGTAGCATAACCTTCATATATGTCTTATTCAATATAATAAAAGGTATTGCTGATAGTGAAAATATTCATAAAATAGATCTCTATATAGATACACAGGCTGTACTGTTTCATTTTGGGGTGATCATGTTCTTAACCCTACAGGTTCCCTTTAGGCAAAGCAAAGTCCTGTTCTAATCATAAAGTAGAAGTACACTGAGCAGGGTAATATTTACTTGCTTTGAAACCAGACATTAACCAAACCAAAACAGCATGAGGAGCTACTACTGTGTAAGCACTTTAACTCCGTAACTTTACTAACAATGTAACCTGAGACAATGAATGAGCATTTAATACCACAGCTACATTTTTAATACATGTAGACATGTATGTAAGTAATATACAGCTGCAAAGGGTTAAAGGGAAACCTGTAGTGCAACTACACAAAGGGGTACATAAGGGTAAACGTGTAAGCAGTAAGATCTGCAAGGCAGGAATCAGATGTAGCACTGGGATGAAAGATGTGTGGTGGAGCCAGAATAGAAACTGCCTCTTTTTCCCTTTGAGAAGGGGGTGAGGAGCATAAACCAACAAGGAGAAGCATTTAAAAATGGGGAAGGAAGAGATCACTCTTCGGCTTCAGCTCCCCTTATCAAAGAGGGCTTGAGCCTGGCCCCTTGGCCTCGGCGACCGAGACCAGTGCAGACCATGGCCACCAGCACTAATGGCACAGCAGCTGCTCCACAGGGCAGTACCCACACAGCTAATGTGGGATGTGATCATTAAGGACCATCTGTTTGAATACTTAGCGATAATGACTGATAATGAGTAAAAGCTAACCATTAGCACAAATCACTAATGAATGTCAGTCAAGAAAAGCTCTGAAGTTTGCTCTGATTCATCCATCTTCCAAACCCACCCTCTGCAGCGACCTCGCACTCCTGACACAGAGATCCGCCCTGGTCAGTCGCAATGCCCTCCTGACAGTGACAGATTCATCTTCAGGTCCAAACCTGTCATAACAAAAGTTTCCTACTGCTCATATTTAGGTTTCCCTCACACTGCTTAGTATTATTTTATACCCAGAGTCGGTCAGACACACACACATACCCACCAGCTATCTTTACTTCACTTTGCTACATTTCTCTCACCTGTTATTGGACATCACTCAAAAAAACTCACTGAGTATTTTGATTCATCCGGTTTGCGCTTTCTTTAGGTAAATGTATAAAAGGACATCTTCTCCATCTTCCAATAACACAGTGACAGGTAAGTATCAGAGTCAACTGCTGCAGAGGGGGAATGTATTTTCAGGTAACTGCAGTAACTACTGTCACTATGTATCCATACTGACAACAATTATTTCCAATTTCTTTCCAGGCTTGTGCTCAATGTTAACATTACAGTGAAAAAGGTCAGAATCAGACTCTCTAATTTATAATCTCATTTCAGAGATACCTAAATGCATACCTCAAATTCTTAAGGTGTTACCAATATACAGTTACTAAAAAAAAAATCATTTTCATTTACAATTTAAATACCTCACTTTTATCCATTCAATCGTAAGAAAAACATATTACAAGTACAGATGATATCTGTTCAGAGTGCTGTATCAATAGTTTCAGGGTTTCATAGACAGAGCTAGTGTGTAATAAAAACCCCCAGATATGTAGTGTGTTGAAAGAACGTTACCTGAAGTTTCCTGAGCTTTATACAATCTCGCCACTGTATCCTTTATGGGAGTTGTGTAAAAGAACTGATACAAAATCACCAAGGAGTTCAGAAAGCACTCAAAACTTGCCTGCTTTCCAGCAGAGTCCCACAGAGGTTCCGCAGCATACTTCGCTTATTGCTGTAATTACCAATGAAATTTTTGAACCATGAGTTTGGTTACATGGTTGAAACAAATAGTAGCCTAGGGGGTTTGTTTGCCTGTTGGTGTGTTGTTCGTTTTAAATGAGTTCCCTTGTCTACTTATCTTACAATTGAGATGACCGGGAGCTCATTTCAAAGACCACCAGTAGATAAGTAATTCTAAAACAATCACAAAACCGAACTACACAAGGTACTTCAGTATTTCTCCACTCAAAAAGACGATAGAGGATTTTTTTGGTTGGTTTTCCACCTGTAATCGCCAGCAGAGACCACCTTATGTTGAGGGCCAACATGTATTTCCTACCTATGAGGATTTGCTCTTCAGGGAGAGACAGGCCTTTGTGGGAAAGAAGACATGTCTTATCTCTGAAGACAAAACTGTAGCCTTCAGTGATGTGCAGTAGTGCAAAATGAACACTTTACACAACTTTCAGTATTTTTAAGGGGAAGACTTTCTGATGGGAAGGAGATTAAGTGACAAGAGCACATAAAGGCCAGAGCCAGCTCCAACAGTCCCCTTGCCTGCTATGGCTCTCACACTGCTATAAGTGTTCTGCTCCAGTGAAGAGCATTTACGTGACTTATGCAAAGCTCCAATTGGTTTAACATATATTTTTCCAGTAGTCATACCAGAAAATACTCTCATGTGAGAAGAGAACCATGAACATATGGCCCCATCTACATGTAGGTTCAAAGATCTTATTAAATATGCAAAATTAGTCCCCACTAATGTGGGTTTTCTGTCATGTGAGAGTTACTTCTAAAATAAGGAACCTGAAATTAATTTTGATTTTGTTTGTGTACCAACTTTTTGACACACTAAGTCTGGAAGCTGTGCAAGAGATCTTGTCTGTGTTTCTTTAAATTATCTCATATTATCATTTGGGGCAACTCCTAACTTAATCCTGATGTAGGAAAAACTCCTGTTGATTTCACTGGCTTCATTTTAACCCATTATGACAACAAGTCTGGAACAGGACATGCAGGACAATAATCAAAAGAATGGCAATATCTGTTGGACCTCTGAGAACAAAATATGAAAGAAGAAACAAGCTTCTACAGTGAGAATGTAATATAATACGGTACACAATAAAATTTTTCTGCACCTTGTAGGAAAGTACAATTAATAAAACACTTGATATATATTTCATATTGCATATACACTACAAAGTACTTGGTGATTAATTTTTAAAATTCTGTGTGAGTTATTTACTACTACACTGACTTACATTCTCTGTAAATTCCTTCTGTATGTCTATTCCTTCTCTAGGCATAATTGGTTCCTATATAAACTAATTAGCAGTTTACATATCTCTTCCACCATCTAATTCACAAGCTAAAACACCTTTTCTTTGCCCTAATAATTTCTTTGTAGTAAGCTGTGTTCTACAGGTTGTTGTTTCCCCTTTTTTTCTAGTCACATGGGATGTCTACTAGTACCTTTACAAGACTTAAACATGCAGCTATTGCTTTGACAAATGTGAGGAAGCTTCTTAGACATGTTATCTAATATTTTTCCAAGTTCATTCCTCTACTGAGCTTGTTTCAGGAGGATCCTGGTTCATAAAAATACTTAAATATGCATTTAACTTTAAGTGCATAGTAGAATACTCTTGAAATCAGCTAGTCCTTCTAAATTAAGCAGAAGCTTAAGAACCTTGTTGAATTAGAGTGTACGTGCCTTAAGAGATGCAGAGATAACTACAGTTTCACAAGCAGAAGCTTTGTAGTTTGTTTCTTTTTTTTATTTTTTTAAAGGCTCTTAGCTGATTGCAATAAATTTTCTGGAATTAGCAGAAACTGGGACACCCATGGTATTACTTCTGGGTCATATTACTTCTGCACATTTTTCACCTTAATTATGCTCAATTTGAATAAATTGTGCAGCTAATATTGCATTTCCTTTTATTTGTGTGACCTGGTTTCTACAGTAGTCAGGCTTCTTTTCACCTTGTACTTGCTACCTGCACACTGGGGATAGAAACTGGGGGGGAAAGACTGCAAAGAGAAGATACAGACACTAAACCATAACACAAGGAAACTGCTTTCCACTTGAAACCAGGAGGGCTGTTCAGTGAACTAAATGTGAGCAACGAGGAAAGATTGACATATGCGTAAAAGCATATGATTTGGGATGGCACTTCTGAGAAAGAAGATGCAAAGATTCTTCGTCTCTACACTAAGACAGGTCAGAAGCTGGAAATAAAGAGGAAGTAAAAAACAAATGGAGTGACACTTAAGAAGAACCAGGCAAAGAATCAATACTGAGTTAGAGACATCTACAAAAATGCTAGAAGGCTAAAAATAAAATGGAGTAAGTGGAATGTCTCTCTCTAAATGAAGACTCTGATTTACTGAGCATATCAGAAACCCAGTGACAGGAAAACAATCACTGGAGTGCTGTAATGCCATGACAAAATATTCAGTAAAGAAATAGTAAACTGTGCTGCTGTCAGAATAGATCAACATGTTTAAAGCAGTCTAGAAGTAAGTCTCATCAATAAGCTAACCATCTTGACAAATACCTGACAATCTCCATGGATTTCAATTCCAGGCCTAAATAATAAGAATATAATAATGCCTTTTGTTACTGACTAACCTGGATGATGACCCCAGTAAAAGACCAAGTGTGAGGGCAGAAAATGTAATTGTTAGGGGTTACTTCAGTGATCTTCATGTATTCAAGGCAAATGTCACATACACACATTGTGAAGAAGGCTAAGGAAAGGTAAAAAGTTTTCTAGATGAATGACCATCCTCCAATGAAGCATCCACCCTTCCCTCTAGTACCTTCTGAGTACCTTCTAGTACCTTCACTGGAGAACCTCCATCAGAGAATGTGTGGAGCCAACTTTGTACACAAAGACTGGAAGATGTCAAATGTGTCTCCACTCTTAAAACAGGTTTTTGGGATAACGTGGAGGAACACGACAAGCTATTGGACTGTAAATCTGGCAAGTATATAAGGCAAATAGGTAGAGATGATTTATAGTATAGAGATGCAGCTACTATATAGTTGACTGTCTACTTTCAGGTAAATACAGATCTGTTGACACTTGGATAAATACAGTAAACTTGGGAACACTTAAGATAGCTTCTTTAAACAGAAATCTCAGCTTCCAAACCTCTTGAGAGTTCTTTAAAAAGATTTATGAACATGTGGACAAGGTTGATCCAGGTGACACTCTACTTAACCTTTAAAGCTATTTTCAAATGTAATGAACAGCTTCCATATGAGGAGTGAGTAGTGTCCTATCAGGAATGATGATGTTATGGGGATAGAGATACCTATAAAATTTTGGATAAAATACAGGCTAACCAATAAGGCAGCAGGAACTAGACTCTAAACAAACAGAAGGAGGTGGTTCTGTGCATCAAGTAGATGATCTCTGTGGCAAAGGAGAGTGCAGGTGAAGTTTGTAAAGCTCACAGGAAGCCTGCAGAAGTAATGAGAAGAAAGATCCAGAGCAGACTACTAATTAAGCCACCACAGGATCAGGAACATCTGAGTGGAACACAGCTGGAGATTCGGGGAGAATCAGAAAAGTGTCCATGATTGCCCTCGTTACTTTTCCCTAAGTGCCTGCTTAAGGCCACTGTTAAGAGATCACTTACTATGTTGAACAGACCACTGCTCTGCACCAGTGCAGCTTGTTCTCATGTGGGAAAACCATCAGTAAAGCCTGGGCTGCGGCGATGCACCCATATTTTGGGCAGCCAGGGCTGCTGTGGGGTTCCTTCCATCCTGCTCTGATGGGAAGGACCGGGAGAGCTGGTAGAGAGCAGGAGAAAAATGGGGCAGGTTGGCCAGAACAACTACGTGATGCCCCTCACTGAGGGCATATGGCAAAACCTGACAGAAAACCTTGCATAAGCTTCGTAAGACAAGCAAAAGATGTTTTTAATTTTAATGAGTAGGACCAGCTTTTCAAACTTACTATTTATTCCATAATTCACTGTTAATAATGTTTGTTGATTTGTGTATTACCAACCACTTCTTCACTAATAGATGTTTGTGTTATTTGATAAATCATTGTTTCTACAGTGAACAAAGAAAATATCAGCAGATACTTTTCCTAACACAAATACAGAGAAATGCCAAAGAAACTAAAAAAAAATCACAGACATTGATGCATCTACATCAAATTTTCTCCAGGTATTTTAATTAACAAGTGAACTGCAGTTATAACTAAGTCCATTGCTTTAAAAAACGAGTGCCCAATCATTTCTTTTCAGTAAGTAAAATTTACTTGAACTGTAATTGATAGTATGTATTTACAGTTCAGCATCTCTCTACTCTCTTCAAACTTGTATTTTCAGGGGGTTAATTTCATGACCAAATGAGTGCAAAATATTATTTCTTTTCATTGTTATTACCCCAGTAAGATTAAATTGGCAATCACTTTGATTCTCACCAAAAGCCATAAATATCTCCTTGCCATCTCTTTTACGTTTTATTTCCTATACCATCAGACTGAGGTTGCAACAGCAGACTGGGCTTGCACACTTGGCTGCTTCCTTTCTCCCCAAGCTCAGAAGTAGCTGATTTACTCCATTTTTAAAATAGACTGGCAGGCTGAGCTACCACTGGTGTTCAACAGTCAGCCTCACCTGTTCAATGTGTTGCTGCCAAATTCAAAGGGTTTTCTTCTCATCATTTTAAATAACACAATGGCTGAATATTAAGCTTGCACACAGTGCTACATTAAGCAACAACACACATGCTAGAGGACAGGATTTGCATCGCTGAGAAGCTATGAAAATGAGTTGGGAAAAAAACAGAATTCAGCTCAAATAGGGCCATTTAAAGATATCGTTGGGCAGAAATTAGGAGCTGAGAAGTACAAGCAATGAGGCAGCAGTATAGCGTGATACAAGTTGAACGTAAATCAACACTGTCAGCATGGCGCGAGACAAACACCATCATCAGTGGCTGTGTGAATGCAAACAGCTGCAAGAAACTTTAGATGACTTACTGCTCCATCCAGGACCAGCAGTACTCAATTTAAGCACTGTGCCTGGCTTTGGGCACATTCTACAAGAGAGATGGATGGATGGTGGCCTAGAGAAGAGCAAACAAAGTATTCAAATGCCTGGAGAATGTGAACTCACATGGAGAAGCTGAAAGAACTGGAAGGAAGAATGGTAATAGACTGTGAAGGAGTAGTGTGAAAAACAAAAGGGAATGGATTGTTCTTCATATTTATGGGATATTAATGGGACAGAACACGGTGCAAAATGTGTTTAATTGCAGAAAAGTAGATATAAGTACATTCCCAGGAAAGCTTCCTATAGACAAGGACAGTGAACCAATAGCATTGATCTAAGAAAGATACAGAGCTTCCATTATCTTGTATTGTAAGTAAAACATAGGACAAGTATCTGTCAGCATACGACAAGCATCTGACCTCATTCTGAGACAGAGGCAGTAAACTAGATGGCTTCTCAAGCTTCATCCAGTTCTCTTTTGTGTAAGTACATAGTTTAATTGGCTGATCTCCACATAATAATATTTCCGTAGATACAGATACTCTGGTTCAAAAAGGACAGAGAAGATAGCCTGGTCATCTTGTAATTTCTTAACCTCCTGATCAGGTAGGAGCCTTGAAAGAGGACTAACCACAAGGCTTCTTCTAGTTGTGCTTACAGCTCTCCTCTAAAAGCATTTTGGCCACAAGAAATTGCAAAAGTTCAGCAAATTAAGTTTTAACCTCAGTTATTCTCCTTTATCAGCAATAATCAACTTTAAACGGCATCTTCCATGCCACAGAGGTCCCTCAGTTACTTGCCTTGGAGTCCCTCTGCACACCTCAGGTTATGGGTCAAGTGCTTAGAAATTCCCCTACTTGTTTATATTTCTACAACATCTCATCTCCCGAGGTGCTTCCTGATGCTATGCAGACATCCCACTGAAACAGAATCAGCTCCAAGCAGAGAAGGCAAATGCCAAAGAAAACTCAGTGTGCTGCATGCTGTAGGAAAAGAGCAGGAGAGTAACTCTGGCAATGCCAAGAAGAGATACGTGAGGCTGGATCTTTGACACACACAGTGCAGGCACACCCTTGTCTGAAGAATGCCATTCAGAAGAATTACTTACTTCTAAATGGATTCCCTGAACATATTGCTCCCAAAACCATGATTATGCATAGCGCAAATATATCCCATTTGAGTTCTCCTAAAACTCTAATACATAACAGTAAGAAAGCAAACTGCATTTTCTAAATGTCAGAAAAGTTCAATAAAGCCTAACGAAGGATATGAATGTACCTATCTTTTACTTGGAGCTGTAATTCGTGGTTATCAATGATGATGTTCATTACTGAAACACAGTACAATGATTGAAGTGCCTAATTCAAACTGTGTGCATTAACTAAAAAATAAATGTAATCATAATTCCATAGGCAGACTCCTTTGCCAGACTCTTAATAAATTATCAGCTGAGGATCTGGACTAGCCTTGCTGTATCTTCCTCCCAATTTAAAAGAAAATGCCATTAGTTGTACATAAGAGACACTGATGCTTCTTTTTTAATTAAGCACAGCAGGACTTCTACATTTTTTATGGCAGTGCCTAAGAGGAGCTCACAGATCAACATAATCAAAGATTCCAAACCGCTCATAGAGGACCTAAAGATAGAAAGAGTCATTATGAGTCCAAGATTAGTACTAACCACAATGCCAATGAATGCTGACACTTACAAAAAGAAATGGAACCTGTCTGTAGTTCACATGAAACACAAAAAGAGATGCTTGGCAAATATAAATGCTAATGAAAAAACTTACATCTAAATAATGCCTGATGAGTTCATGAATTCAAATTATTTCTCAGAATCTTGTATTAACTGTCATTTAATAGCTTGGTTAGCACCAGCTCATTTCAAAGCTGCCAGAAACTGTTCTCTCTATTACAGAGCATGCCAGGTTACGTGACGTCCAGTCCCCAGGACTGCCCATCTGACATACTGTGTGGCCAAACAACACCCTGCTTGCACAAAACGTACCACAAAGCCACAAACTTCTCACTTCACTGACCTGTTTATTTACCTAGACTAAGCTCCTGCAAGTGCAGCTTGTCAGAAGAGTAACTGGGCTCACAGGCCCATCAATCAACCCAAATGGACAGTAAAGCTCTTTCTGAAGTTCAGCACATATTTTGCGAAGAGGCTGTAGGGCCCCGAAACACTTAGAGATGTAAATAAGTTCACTAGGATGTCTCTGCATGTTGCTATGAATAAAGTTAAAGGGACACTGTCAAGGTTGTTTGGCTAAGACATTGTCAGGCACGAAATTTAAAACAAATAAAGCCCCCCCCCATGACTTAGGGTGTAACCCAGTAAAAACAAACCTGAGCCAGCTATTGTGTGGTGCTTGCTGCCTTTGTTGTTGATTAGAGGGGTGGGTTGGGGGAGGAGGATCGGATTCTTGCTTTGTTTTGGTTTGGTTTTTAATATTTTGGTTTATTTTTAAGTCCATGACCCTGAGAGAAGTTGGCTTTCCAACGGAATATGTTACAGGAATAGGAAAGCCAAGACATCTGTGAGATTTTTTTTGGTAGGGATTTTATTTTTATTTATCAAAGTTAAATAATAGATGTTAGAAGTTAGATTGAGTTTAAGCATGTCACTGGAAAAAATAAAGAGTTCAGTTAGAAGGTATAAACTGATTCAAGCCGTGAGTTTAAGATCTGTTAAGTATTCTCTTAAAGCTGTTTTACTTCTGTTTTGTCAGATAATTAGGCTATATTCCAGTGCCCAAAGGCTTTCTAAATTCAAGAGGACATCCTTAATCTCTTTCACAGATATCAAAATGATACAGAAAATAGTATCTCACAAGGTGTTTTTTTCTTACCAAAGTCAAACATGCGGCCACTGTATTTCTACTCACATATCCAGCAACAGAAAAACCTTTTTAAGGAAGCACTAGAGTAACATTAAGTAGCAGAAAATAAAATGATATCTCTATATTCATTTTGGCAAACCTACAACAGGTCCATTCTGTTTTCTGTCAGGAAAACATAATCCATGAAATGCACTCAAATCGCTTCTCTTTTTCTGATATCTTTCAAAGATATTTATTTTTTCATTACAAGCAAACCCCAACCTTATGGAAAATCAATTGTCTCCCCTTGAATATCTACTCCTTTGGTTTCTGTTGTGTTTTATTTTGTTTTCCCCAGTGGGGCTTTCAAACTCAGTCTTCTGTATTAATCAATTCCAACTTCTCTGCGTGAAACTTTTTTCTTTTTTTGTCTATCTAAAAATATCATTGTTTTTATTATCCAAAACCACAACAAAACATTCCCACCAACACAGAGTAACTTAAAAATGCATATAGGCTATGCTTAATACATGCAAACATCTTACATTAAGTTTGTCTTTGTCTGGCCTCATAGATTTTTAAGTAGCCAGAACAGTGCAGTTCAGTGGAAATTCTTCACAGTAGGATTAGGCCACCTTGTTCATAAGCTGAAATATAGACTACAGGAATCTTTATCCAGATTATGATTATTTACAAGTATCTTTTTAAAATTAAAAAAATCAAGATAGATTTGTGGTGCTGTTTCATAATAGGACAATCACTGAATTTCTACCGCTCTAAAGGTCAAGATTGGGGCAATTTTTGTTTCGACCAAAGTAAATATCAGCATCTATGGCCTCACGTCTAACTTTTAAAACTTAAGTCTACAAATGTTAACCATATATATAAGACATGTCTTCCTCAGAGACACCTTAGAAAACTACTTCTGTAAACATTAGAGCAGTTTGAGGGAATGCTAATGAAGAGATATTATTAAAAAGACTTAAAAGATGTAGGAAAAAGGAAAAGTGTGTGGTTGGAAGACAGTATAAAACCAAATTTCCAAAATTAGTTATGAAGAATTACAAGGAGGACAACATTCTGAGCAAAATAAATACATCAGAAGACAAAACAGAGAACATCCAGAGGCTTCAAAAGGCACTATTAGGCCAAAAAAGCATATTACTACTCATAATGTCGTAATTGTGTAAGTGCTGGGCTCCCCAGGTCAAAGGGAGACAGGAAACTACTGGAGAGAATAGTTTTAAACCCTGCTCACTCTACACAGACACATTTGTGGAGGCCTCAGAATAATTTCATCCCTATTACCAGTACTGGATGCAGGTAATACGACAGGGGTGACTGTAGAGCTGTTCTCATATATCATCCAGCCCTCTTCACTGAGCCTGTGCCTGAAGTCTCAGAGAAAGAAAGTTTAGATGGAAGCTGCATATGGTTTATGCATCTTCCTCCAGAAGTCTCAGCATATTGTACAAGGGCATGGGTGGGTGGTATGGCTGGCACTTGGAAGACACAGATGGGTTTCATTCCACCTTCCTAGAAGCGCTGCACCACACCTGTGTAGAGCTCCATCATCCAGCTCTGTGGTGTGGATCCAAGTCAAGATGAAACTTGAGAAACTAAACTTCCCATGGCTTATATGAAAAATTAGTGCAGAATGGCAACGCACAAAGACAGGAAAGCAATACAAGCACAGGTGCACAACTGCTTATTTCAGCAGCTCTAAACTCACAAGGATAGAATATGTTTTCTCTAGAGGAAGTTGATAGCTTTGTGGTCGTGGTGGTGGTGTCCTAATTCGGTTGAAAACTTCCACATTTGAAAGATTCATTATTTGCTGCCTTACAGAACTGCTATTATAGAAGGAATACAGTTAAACTGAGATGAAGCACACATTTAAACATATTGCAAAAGATGAACTAGAAGCAGCACAAAGAGGTTGCTTTAAATTTGCCAGGTTTGACTTAAGCATTATTTTTTGAACAGAACATGTAACAGACTCATCTGAGGAACTACTTCCAGCCTGATTCATTTCAGAGAAAGGACTAAACCCTACCTATATTCCTTAATTCTTTCAGTGCACAGTTGCGGTCAGACAAACTATACATGCATGAGCATATGAAGCATATGGTCTTTATTATCCAGCAAACCTACTGTAAGCACCTCATGGCAAATTGTTTTGACATCTGTAGGAGGACCAATCCATTCTTCCAAAAATACAAGGTTTGGGAGACTATGAACTCCTACTCCCTTGTTCTATTTGTGGAGTTAAGGAGGGGAGCTGATTTTCATTTACAGAGAACTACAAAATTCTCACAAACCTTAGTCCAGGAATTCAGAATATATGCATACATCTTCAACTTTACTCCCCTACTCCGAAAAAAGGGAAAAATCTCCATGAATCTGAAGGATTCTATTTGAACATTTTCAAAGAGTTGTTTTTTTTTAATTTCAAAATAATAAATGTTTTTCTTCTTTTTAGTAAAATCATTTCAGGACTTTTACTTTTCCCCTTAATTTCATTTTTCCCTTCCAAAAAGAAAAAAGAAAAAAAAATACTTATCACAAAGATCTAGCTCTGGCTCTTTACCCAAATCATGTGCCCCAATTCCCAGCAAATGATAAGTGATGCACTTTAAGCATTCAAGTTTACAGCTCTCTTTGTTCTGTTCTCAATTTCTTCTCTCCACACTAACATCAAACATGAGAATCTTAGATGTTACTTCAGAATTTTGTCCTACTCAGATTTAGTATCTTCTGTATGGAAGAAAAGGTAAACCAGACACCTTTGAAAATCAGGTTCAAATAGATGACCTAGATCAAGTAGGTGAATGATTTTACATCTACATCTACATTTATGAATCTCTAAAAACTGTGTTTGGTCATATTTGATAGGACTCATCTCACTTTGTTATAAAATGTTATGTATCTATCAAGTCTCAGCTAATTTTCCCCGTTCCCTCAAGTTGCTCCAGACAGCAACTCATCCCATCTACAATCCATTCAAGTTTGGTTCTTCTTCTGGTGGCTGGAGCTAATAGATATGGTACAACTCTTTGCTTAGACATTATGCCCAATTTTCAAAGTGTTAAGCACCCAATCAGGTTCACCCAAATAACCAAGCTTAAAGATTTAGAAGGATATGAGCTCTTTGTTACAATTCAATGACATTGGCTCAGGGCCTGCATGTTGCTGAGCATGGATGGGACATATCCCTGTTGAGGCTTGGAGGCCGGGGCTGCTTGTCAAGGGAGGTTTGCTTAATTTGCTGTGCTTTTTTTGCACACAGCTCAGATGATTTCAAATGAGCATTCAAAGTTCTTACTCAGAGTGAATCAGATCATTAATCTGTGGCTCCCACTGTGCTCACATTTAAGCATGTATATGACTTCACTCACATGAGTAACCTTCTTGACCTCCCTCTGGGATCAGGCATCAGAACTGTACTAGGGTTTGTCTGTCACCAGATTGGGGAATAAACACAAATAGTCTAGCTATGAGCTAAAAGTATATTGCAAAACTTTCAATAAAGAAACTCCAACTTTTCAATTGAAAATTAATAGAATTCAGTTTTGTCATGATTTTTTCTGGGTTAGCATCAGATCTGAGAGAAGCCTGAAATCCTTCCAAGTGAGAATACTTTTTTGACAGCCCATTAATTTAGCCCTGATCTCTATGTCATTTTGCTTGCCTTTCTGATCAGTTCTGAGTCACTGTGAAAACGACATTTCAGTTAGGTGGAAAGGTTTTCAGGGGCATCATTCTAAAAGAAAGATTATAAAAGGGGTAAGAGGAGGAGTTGCCGTCTGACGTTGTAGGGTTTACAGTGAAGGTAAATTCACTTATCAATTCGCATCCCATCACCTTTCATCAGTCAGTTCAATGCAGAGTCTGAACACCTCATGGGCTACTTGTCACAGAGACCAAAAAAGAGATAAGAAATGATGTAATACTATTTCCCTTGACAGCACCACCACAGATGGAGACTTCATTCTGACCATATTGTCTGCTTTAGTGCCATCCCTAAAGCCATTAACTATCATAATGATGGGGCTCTAGTTATTTATTTCTTCACAATTTCCTGATGTTTTTTGCAGCATTACATCAACGTGCTGAGACCTACGACAAAGCTTTGTGGTTGTCCTTGAAGGCGGCTGCCACATGCAAAGTGCTCAACCTAAGGTATTCACTGATCAGCACAGGTACAAAGGGGAGTTAAAACACCAATTCTGTACAGTAACTGATCTAACACAAAATAGAAACATGTTATACTCATTTGCTGCATATCTGTGCTTTCTTCTATCAGAGCTTGAGGATTTTTTTTAACCTTTCTGGTGTTTTACTGATGATAAAAGCCAGCAGATAACAGTTAACCATTACTGATTTGTTATAATCTGTTTCACTTCAAATGCTTTTGTGAAAATTACCATACTTCTTGACCTACAGGAAAAATGAAAAACTACTGTTCTCAAAATTAGTTCAATAAAAAATAAAATATATAGTAATGCAGACTGATAAAATTAAGAAATAGCCCTTCCACATTTTTCCCCTGCATTCCTACTCTGACAATATAGAGCTCCCTAATTGTAGAGCTGCAATAAGAAGCTCCCTAATTCAAGAATGGATTTAAAGTTGGAGATTACAGTAAATTAAGAAACAAGGGGGTGAGTGATATAGGAACAGGACATGACTATCCAACATAAGAATCATAGAATATCAGGTTGGAAAGGACCTCAAGGATCATCTGGTCCAACCTTTCTCAGCAAAAGTATGGTCTAGACAAGATGGCCCAGCACCCTGTCCAGCCAAATCTCAACAGTGTTCAATGTTGGGTAATCCAGCACTTCTCCGGGGAGATTATTCCGATGGCTGATTGTTCTCCTTGTGGAAAGTTTTCCTCTTGTGCCCATTTGAAATTCCCCAGGATGAACTTGTACCCATTACCCCTCATCTTTTCCATGTGACTCCTTGTAAAAAGGGAGTTTCCATTTTCTTTGTAGCCACCCTTTAAATGCTGGAACATGGTGATAAGGCGTCTCCTAAAGTCTTCTTTCCTCAAAGCTGAAGAAACCCAGTTCTCTCAGCCTTTCCCCATATGGCAGCTTCGTAGTTCTTTGACTAGGTTTGGCTGGAAGTTTGGATGGAGTCGCTAACAAAAGAGGACGAAAGGACTGAACGAGTCTGGCAGTAATGCTATATCTGATACCAGATTTTTATCAACTGGACATTTTCTGAGAGAGGAGATACAAAAGGACTGCCAGAGATTGCTGGCCCTCTGCATGATAGGGGACACCGATATCCCTGACCCTCCTGCCTCAACTTTTTCCTCAGGTTTGACTCCAAAGACACCATCCAGGTTAAGCTGCTATATGCACACTTAGCAAACTTAGCTGAAAGTCATTCCAATAATGTATAATGTGGCAAGTGATGTTCAAAATAGCTCAAATTAAAAAAAAGAAACAAAAAAAGTAACTTAAGGCATTCTAAATAGTGTTCTTCTCATGAATGAGCTATTTATCTGCTCTGTGCCAAGGAGTTTCTCACTCCAGCAGGTACCCTGGCAGTAGGGAAGCAGAAAAAGCAAGACAGAATTACTAGAGTGATGCATTTTGTATCCCTAACACTTCTATCCCATGTGTAGTTATGTCAGTTCTTACATGTCAGGCCAAATTCAGCCCTTGGATGCCACTCTCACAGCGGCCATCATTTTTGCTGGAGTTGCACGTACATCTGCCTCTGCAGGGCAGTGTTTGCCCATTAGATCAGTGAAGGCATTTTCAGAGGTGTTCACATAGATGCAGAAATTATGAAAGAGAAGCATCCAAAAGAGTTGCGAAATCCACCCCGCCATTTGTTTGATTTCATTTACTCAGAAACTAGCTTAAATTACCAGTCCCTCCAGTTAGCCTACGTGTGATCCATGGAGACTCCCTTTCTGCTGTGTTTGACTCCCCCGAGGAGAGCAGGTGTTCACACCTGCGCTATTCATAGTGCTGCTTGTCAATACAGTGCAGCAACCCAATTTCCATGTAATTGCAATGGTAGCTTTGAAGCTCAGAGCTACCGTTCTGCAGAAATTAATAGGGAGACGTTTGGTTCCTGGAATCATAGTGATGTTTATGATTTGCTGCAAAGTAATTCAGCTAATAGGATCTTAACTAGAACAAGCTCCACGGTGAATGCATAGCATAAGTGTGAGCATGTGCTGGACTCACAGTCACTGGCAGGTGATAAAACTGGTTCCCAGCTTGAGTGTCATGTAATTTACCCTGATAATTTGCCAAAGTTGCTTGAAACCTATTACTAAAAAGATTGGAAACATTTAAGTGTCAAACACATCTAGTCAAAAGGCCTCATTCAGTCAGGTAACTATTCATTTAAATCTCAAGTTGCAGAGATACTGTGTAATAGCTGGACAAATCTGTGACAGGCCAACTAACTGTGTGTGTATATCCATGTACAGTTAGAAGTGTCCACACGTGTCCACATACATGCACATGTACTCACACAGAGCCCCTCTCCCGCCTCTGCAAATAATCCCTAGGGTAGAGACAATGCATGAGTTTAAAATAACCTCTTAAAATAATCCTGTTCCTCACAGTAAAAATTTTGTGTTCCTGCATCCTTTAAAAGGAAAAAAAAGGGCTTCTTCTGGGAAAACTAAGGGCAAGAGCCTGAGGTTTCTACTTCCACATATTTTTTAAAGAGTATGAAAAGTCTATGAAATTTGGTCAATGATCATAGATTTCATACCTCCCAAGTGAAGACTATAACCCTCTCTTTTTGTTTACCTTTATGCACAGTTTTATCATTTTCATATCTGAAATCTAACACCATTTTAGGGCTGGAAATACTACTTAAAGAAAGACTTCCGCTGGGAAGCTGGGAGCACTTCACTTGCCCTCAAATGGCCACATATGACAACATTAAACATATGAAAACAAGATGTATGCGGTACTTCAAGTCTGCTTCATGCAAACAGTAACTCAAGAACCACTAAAAAGCATAGTAATTACATTCGCTAATACATATTTCTTTAACAGGAAAGTTTAGTAGAAAAAACTCTAGTAATTTATAGAGGGAAGGTACATTTCATACACCCTGTGGGACATCTTTTGTCAATCAGATTCTAGTTCCTCTGTGGTGTTTTTCATATGCTTTCACCTAATTCTGGAAGAGTACAAGCCAGTCCCTTTGGAAAGCCATGAACTACAATATCTTATGTTTCCAGTGTATGTAAGATACCTAAACAAACATGCTTAGTGTTGGTTAGCCCTAGACTTGGTGCATATGTTGAAACCCAGCCACCAGCCTACTAGCAATGAGAGACCTCATTTGCACAGTTGCAGAAGTTGCCACATTTCACATACTTTTCTCTTTTACTGGAGCAGACTGAACAACAGGCAGGACTGCCAGAGAACAGTAGCTTTTGATTTCTTGTCACACGAAGTCCTCCAGTGCAGAAGTCTGGCACTGACAGGAACACTGAATTTGTTTAGTGTTTGGACTCTTTTTTCTCCATTCTTGGAATATAAAACAAAACTGAATTTCTTCCCTGATAAGAGTAAATGTGAGATTGTAGCGCAGAGGCTCTGAAGGCTCATACATTTTTCTGTCACTAGTTTCACCGCTCAGCAGTGAAGTATGGAATAGGTTTTTATAAAGATTAGGATGTAAATGGACGTACACCTGTATGGCCAAGCTTATTATTGACAGCTTTCATTTCTGCTCCACTGGTGCACAAAAACGTGTGGCGTCAAAACACCAGTCCAATTTAGTTGACAGGCAACAGCTATATGCCTTTTCAAAGTAGAGGTTTAGAAAAGTAAATGAAAATCTCCTACCTACTCAACCTCTGTTCAATTAAATGACTGCTTTCACTGCAAATTTTCCCTCAAAACTCCTGTCATTCAGGATTTCTATGCATTTTTACAGCTCCATATGTGTATATAACCTGGTGCTATGTGAAAAATCACATTTCCACTCCACTGCCAGAAAGAGACCAGATTTCCCAAACGCAGACAGTGAACTCTGAGTCACAACCATCACTCCTGGTGTCCAAGGCCACCTCTATGCTTGCCTCTTCCCTCTGGGACATTTCTACTGTTGCTGAAGCTGTCCTCTCAGGAGGACTCAGTAGGTGTCAGTGAGGCCTGACTATTTTCCTCACACAGCTATTATCTCATACATCACAAACAGCAATTCCCCCCTCAGCCTTCTGCAGCTGCCTTCACCATAATATTAGAAAACCTTCTACATCAAAATCGAGGCTAACATCCCTGGCTGACTTCAGACCACTGCTAGCACTTCCTACAAGGATCACAGTTTAGGGAAGGCTGTACGTTACCTGCATATACACACACCTCTCATTGACATCCTCTACTAACTCATTTGCACATCATAAGCACCAAGCTGTGCAAACCATGGCAAGTGAGCCTCTCACCACTCACAACTGCTCCATGGCTACTTGTGCACTATCTGCTAGGCCATGCATCCACGTGCATTTGTCAAAATTAGGCAATCTGGCCTCAGTAACTGTCCAGAACTGCACAGCTCTAGAATCTGTATACACACAAGCCAATTTTGATAGGGGAACTTATGGAACAAAAAAGGGGTAAATTTCTTTTCAGTGATACTCACAAAACAGTGAAAGAAACCCGCTAACCTCTACCAACTTTTAGAATGTTTCTTGGATGAAGCATGTATGGCTTAGACCTCCTTTTAGTTATAGCAACACTTTTTTTGCTCCAGTGATACAACTAGAAATTGCATTGACAGAGAATTTGAATAAAATTACAATTTTTAACTTTAGAGCTTTTCTGTTCCTTATTTCTCTATTTTTCAACAGTTGAAGTTAAAATTCAGTAACCACTGAACTGACATTGCAAAATTTAGTTCAACAGCAACAATTATTTTTATTATTACTACTTAGAGACAGAAGTTAACATGAGGAAAGGGAAACACCCCCATGAGAGAGAATCTTGAGATACCAAGCTCATCCTCTCCTCAGCCACTAGTTCAAATCCCATTCAGGGATGGGATTTCAGTTAAGTCCATTATATACCATTGAAGCCAACAACAACAAAACCACCCCTATCTCCTAGCTACAATTTGTCCAAGAAAACAAATCTTGATCATTTCATTTCCTTGTGTATCAGTATGCAAATTTTAAGAAGCAGAGGATCCTTCAAGCAATACCAATCATGTTACTTCAAACTCAGAAGGAAAGAAAACAGGAAGGAAATGTGCTGTTCCAGCATAGAAGTAGTCTCTTTTCCTGGTATGCTCTAATTCAACAGAGAAGATGTACCATGTACCTGGTTTAGGAATTCAATCAGGAACAGTGTTCCTGAATGGCAGGCGGGCAGATGTATACAGACCCAAAACCAGCTGTCTGTCCTGACCTATTCACCTCATATAAGGTGAAAGGAGATATCATTGTATATTCTTATTTCTCACATCACAGAGAAAGAATGCTTGTTACTGGCCTTGTCGTCTGGAAAAAAAATACTACACAACGAGCGATTCTGGATCCAACAGAAAAGAAACCCAGCAAAGCTTTCCATTTCAACACAGAGCCTTGGGAGATTTGCCCTTCAGTCTCCAAACAGAAGCCTAAATGGTGTTTTCACACTTTCTTCCCATTATTGTCCTTGTCTCACTGATGTGAATAGTGTCACTAAATTAAGTGTCCTCAATGTGACTCAGGGGAATTGTAAAATATAACTGTTGAAACATGTTGCTATTCACTTGTGTTTACATATTTTTTTTAAAAGAAAGATTTGTGTCATTGTGTCTTAGAAAAAGAAAAAGAGAAGGATGATTCCCAGAGGAGTTTAGAAGCATACCTAATAAGCTGATTTAGTAGCTAACAACTTTGAAAAAAATTATCATTTAAATGTTTTAAAATAGTTTCTGCTCTCAAAGATTATCAGTATCTGGGGACTCTTTATCATGTTTCTGCCTCCAGATGTAGCTCATCCCAGTTGCTGAAAATAAGAATGGCTAGATGTGAAAAAAATCACTGTTTCCACTTATATGAACTCCATGTCTGAAATTACTGGACTGATCTCAGTAACACACACACACATCCCGCTTATGTTATTTGTGGTTTTGTGGGGTGGATTTTTAAGCAATCTATGGGGTTTCAGATCCTCTGTAAGTAAAAATGGAAAATGTTAAATGCTGCCAGGTTTCACACAGCATATGTGACTAGCAAACCCTTCCTGTTGTTTGACACTTGAATCATTTAATGCTAACTCTGCTTCCCTGCATACACACACAGGCACCACCTGCATGGTTGCACATATGCACCCACACAATCATGGACTGGTAGCATGGACAATCATGTTTGCTTTGAAGACAGCTTCCCATCAGGTTAGCATATGGTGATAGCGTGCTGAGTGACAACTGCATGATTGGTTTCTGGGACAAACTCGAGCTCGCAGCCTTGAGAATAGCAAAGTAAGAGGTTTTCAGGGAGGTGATGCCCCTGTCTTTGGGAAGACAGCTGCCCAATGCAAGAGCCTCTCCCAGAAGACTGGATTTGGCAATAGTTGGTGTGCTGCTCTTGACTGAAGAGAATAGCACACTGTAGAACAGATGACTGGACATGAAATAAGGAGGGGAAAAAATAAGAGGGGAGGGCAGGAAAATAAAAATCCTTCTTCCGCTCCTCTGTGGAACATGCAAAGAAATGAGATGATTGCTGTGGAAGCTTTCTCGTATAAATAAGGTCCTCACCAATTTCCTTTTGCTCAGCTTGTGGGAGTGCTGCACAGGTCTGGCATGATGACATTGCCTTTGGTCTCTGTTTCCCAGTTTGTGACACTAGATGTGGGGAAACGACTGGACAGGAGAAAACACTTCATGTACTAGCATTTGTCTAAGCCTGCTTGTCCCTCATTCTCTGACCCTACCAGATTTTGCATCCAGTTCCACTTATTAACCACGCGGTAATTTTCACTTAAAAGGTAAAAAAGTCCCTTCCCTGTCTCACAAACTTTGCTGCTTGTCTCTTCTCCTCCCATTGCTTCCCTTGTATTTTCTCTGCCACCTTTTCCTTGTTATCACTTGAACTCCTTCCTACTTCTTGCACTTCATGGTTCTCCATCAGCCTTCTCACACCTCAATCTTTCTGATGAACCTTTATTTTCTTTTATCTTTGAAATAAAGATAATAAATAATAAATCAACATCGCTTACTTGGAGCCTAGATGATAATGGGCCATTCTGGATGAAACACAGAAGACAATCTTACAGCAGGCATCTTAACATACTGTTCTCATTCTCAGATTTCCTTTAATGCTCTGTAGCCAAAACAAATACAGCAGGCCCATAATAATATAACTGCCCACTCCTCTCCTATAGATGCCATCAGAGAAGGACACACTTAGAAAATACAATATTTTCTCTTTCAGAAGTAAAGATATTTCATTTTCAGTTTTTTAAAAAAATGCATTATTTCCCTGTTTCATAAAACAGTTCATCTCTTAAAAAAGGTATTAACATAAATTAAATCACATTCTGAGAGCAAATTTGCTTTCTATTAGCACGGTATTCCAAAACCCATTTTTCTTCTGGCAGCAATGCCTTATTTCAATACCTCTCATTTGAAAACAATGTCAGAGTGGGACAGTGATCTAATGCTCTCCGAAAAAAAGCATCTGCACTGAAAACTAACTGCATGCTTTAATGTAGACTGAACCAACCAATCCCACTCCATAATACAAATGCCAGTAAACAGTTTAAGTGAATTACATTAATCTTCAAGAGAGATGGGAAATTTTATATAGGTAACTGTATTATATATAAACTTCTATATAATCCTATTTTATTTAGCTTCATTTTTAAAATAATGTTACATATATTAACTAGAAGCAAGAGACAGATGGAAGGACAAGATTTAGATTTAGCCTTCAAAGAGATAAGAAGTGTTGTTTTCATTTCAGGGAGTTATAAATGTTTATTTATCTTAATTTTTAAAGTGTTCTAAGTAAGGTAGGGACCATGAAAATCCTATGTCAACCGCTTATTGAAAGCCCTCTTCCCTCTCACTCACATAGAACTCCAGCATCCTACTGACCTTACTTCTATATCCACAAATCCCCTGACTATTTGCCAGTCTATAATTTAAGGCTATTATTTTATAAATGCAAATACATACATCAGTGGTAAGTATACCCATGAGCTCCAGAAAAGCTCCAATGCTCAGCATGAGCCTTTATAACTTTGGTAGGTGACCTTTGTTTCTGCTGGAGCAAAGGCTACAGTTCTAAGTGCTGCAGACCTGGTTTTGCTGTGGCATAGTTCAAAGAGCACAATGACAAAAATATACACCTATGGAGAGTTTGTCAGTACAGGATTTGTTCTTCACTTTTTGCCTAAGGGGAAAGGGCTACAGTTAAGTTACCATTGGTTTAGCTAATGGAACTAGTATCAGATATAGACCAAGTAAATTGTTTAATCATTAGAACAGATGCTGCTGAGCTTACAGCCATGGATTTAAACCCCAATTGGGAATTCACTATTAGCCCTATCATTAGCATAAATTTATTGCTCTGATTGGCTAATCACTTAATTAGGAACGAGATCCTTAATATTGAACCATTTTTGAATAGTTTCTGTAACTACAGGATTTTCTTAGGCTCATTCTGTTTAGACTTTAGACACTACTTGTTACTTGCCATCCATGTGGGTCTCAATTCTGTGTTATTATGAATATACTAGGGGGCATAACAACTTTCTTCTAATTTTTGAAACTTGTAAAATCAGAAGAATAGATAAAGGATGTATTTTTGATCAGCTTTAATGTTTTTTTTTAATTTCCTCAAATTCTCCAGTGTTCCTCCCCAGCACAACACGGAGCATATTACAAAGCAAGTTTCACTGTCAGGTCCTTCACTGCCCTTAAAGCCACAAGCTAACACAGCCCTTGAATCACACAAGTGTAGTTCTTGGGTGCAAAGTAAAAGACCCTGTATTGCCTCATGGGACAATTAAGCTACCATCTACGTTGCTTACAAAGATTGCCCTAACAGTGATACGAAAGGAGGAGCTGAGTATTCCAGTTAAAGATAACAGATGATACAATATGTTATGCTGAAAAGGTATGAATAAGATATAAGGAAATTGTTTCAAAGGCCAGCCCAGCAATTCTCCAAAAGAATCCCATGAGGTCTGCCGCTTTCCCTCTCTGATGAGCCAGATTAACCTTCTCACTCAGTGGCATCACAAACTAACTAGTTTAAAACAGCACTTCAAGAGCTTTTTAAAAGCAAGAATTAAGCGATTCTGTCTCGTTTAGTTTCATTTAATGTAAGCGAGCCTCTGAACTGCATTCCTTTGCTCTAACACTGAGCTTGAAGCCTTGCTGGCTGATTAATGCCGAGCTGTTTGAAGTATACTCTTTTCTTATCTAGCGCTGTGCAGGCCTCACTACAGCCTGGGGAGACCCGCTGGTAAGTCAGAGCTTGGGGAGATTTTTGTCTACTCTTCACAGAGAGGGATGGAGGCCAGATAAGCCTCATGCTATAAAACAGAAAACAAAATGAAAACCTGTTGCCAATCCTCAAAAATTTGTTTATATGGAAACCAGGGGGAACACACCACACTACAACACTGACTTGCTGTCTGCCTACTTGCATATGACTTTCCCTGTGTCAATGTCCTTTCAACAGCAGATAATCAGGTACCACTATTAAAACCTTTATTTTTCTGCAGATGTCCTTTTTAATTCTATTTGAGCTTGAGATAATGTAAATGTGCATAATAATCCTCTAAGGAAAGCCAGGAAAGATTTGGTTAGCCTCTAAAAGGGTAGCTATGAAGACCTGTCTTCCCAGACTGTGGGCCAGTCCCCTTCACACTGTGTTCACAGTGAACTTCACACTGTCTCTCTAGTCTTTTGAAATCTACGGATACCATGGATCTCAAGGAAATAAAATTGAAGGTACACCAAAACATTGGGAGCAACTTATATATATACACATGTTGGTACATCAGTGATTACTTCTGCTTGCACACAGTGAAGATAGAGTGAGAAAACTGCTCATTGGAAGAACACCCTGGAGTTATGTTGGCTTTTCTTTGCTGCTAGGAAGTTGTGTAAATATTTGACTTTTATAGCATTAAATGATACTTCCCTCTAATAAGATGTTGATTGGTGCGAGAGTCAAAGAAATGAAAGCAAGACATAATCAGTTCTCAACTTACTATGACAGTTTTCTGCAATCAGCAACTGAGAAGAAGAGCTCCCTCATCAACAGCACACAAAGATCAAGAGATGAAAATACTACAATTGAAGGTGTTTCCTTATGGCTTTCAGGTGAATTTAAAAGAAGGCTGAGAACAGGTGAAAGAGCTCAGAAGCAACACAATCTAATAAGAGTTGGCTGAAGCATGTTTGTCTGTCAGTGCTGTTACATTATTTGAAAGGATTGTGAAGCATTAATGAGCATAAGAAAAAACACACAACAAACTTTAAGAGGTAGAAAATGAGGAAAAAAAGGGTGAAAGAAGGTCTTCTTTTGAACTATACACCATCAGAAAAGTTTCAATCTCTAAAATACTTACAACAAGCAGAAGAAAAAAAAACTTCTGCGCTTCCTTCTTGGCAACCCTCAACCGCACTTCCAGGAAAGAGATATGGTTTTGCTGACTAAATGAACATTAGGTGATCTTAACAGCATTAAGGTCAAGATGATCTAAGAATACAGAAGACAGTTGGTATGAAGAGAGACTGTCTTTTATTAGATGAACTGATAGAGTTAGAAAAAAAGATGGGGTGGGGAGAGTAGAAGCAGCAGACCCAATGAACACACCAGCCCCAATACACAGCTAAACTTCTGGGGACGTGTTCCCTACACTGGGTCCTTTTTCCTCCTCCTTTCTCATTTCCTCTTCCCCAAAATTCTATCTGGATTTATACAAAACATTGTCCCTCACTACAAACTGTATGCCTTTACCACAGAGCACCATCTGACCACCACAGGTCAGAGAATTAGCCACTTCAGAGAAAAAGTCTGATCTAATGCCCATGTATATTGTGGGGGTTGAGTCTGTCACTTCAGTAAATTCATAAGTCTTTGGACTAGGCTGTAACTAATTACATACTGTAAATATTTATGTATAGAAAAAATTATCTGATGACAAAAAGCACGTAAGATTATCAGAAAACATTTTAAGTTGAAAGCCATCTTTAACATCAGTAATATAGTTACTCAATGTAAATTTGAAAGTATATCTAATGAAGCCTTATGAAAATCTCTTCCAAATCTGTAGATGGTTTGCTGTTTAAAGCAGTGAAAAAAGAGAAAAGTAGTCTCCATGAAGTAATTTCAAATTTCTAGTATGAGATTGCTGCTGCTTCTCTTGCCCTTCTGTTCTATTTTCCTCTCTTCAACCACTCCCAAAACAACATACACCACGTTTTCATGTACATCACTGCTTCTCCACAAATACTGAAGATTATTAGACTATGATTATACTCAAAAAATACTTTTTGAGCATGAAGAATATTGACTGAAATGGATTTGCTCTGTCTTTGCATCCTACAGAGCAATCCCATTCTTTACTGCACTTTAAGGTAACATAAATAAGTAGGTTGTCCTCTATCCCTATTCACTGCCAGCCTTCAAAAGTGAAATTTTTCATCTTAAACAGAACTATAAAAACAAATATGTATTTGGCAACACAAACTCCACTACAGTATCTTAGCATCTCTCATATGAAGACAGGCTGAGAGAGTTGAGGCTATTCAGCCTGGAGAAGAGAAGACTCCAGGGAGACTTTATACTGACCTTCCAGTACCCTTCAGGGGCCTACATGAAGGCAGGGGAAGGTCTATTCAAAGGGGTTCATAGTGATAGGACAAGGAGTAATGGTTTTAAGCTAGGAAAGGAGAGATTTAGGTTGGATATTAGAAAAAAGTTCTTTAACACGAGGGTCATAGATCACGGGAACGGGCTGCCCAGAGAAGTGGTGGAGGCCCCATCCCTGGAGTCCTTCAAGGTCAGGCTTGATGGGGCTCTAAGCAACCTGACCTAGGTAGAGACACCCCTACTTGTGCAGGGAGGTTGGACCTTCAGGCTGCAAGGAGACAACCAGTGCCTTCCAAATTGTCCATGGTCCCTTCCAGCCTAAAACATTCTATGATTCTATGAAGTAGATTTTAAACTATGCTTAAAAGGTTCCAGAAACATTATCTACTAAATATGAGCTCCATCAGTCAGGCCAGTGCAGTCTTACCAGTTCTCCTTCCGCACAGGTTATTTCTATCACTATGCTACTCTGTGGCTGGCTAGATTTCCTAAATACCTTTGAATTAAACAAAGAGATAAGAGATCTCATTACCTACCGTACTTTTAAAACGCCTAGCTTTTAGGGCTGTTGAGTGATCTTCCAGATATAATTTCAAGATGATAAATCATGATGGCAATCTGCACATGAAACCCAATACAAATGCTTATCATCTTTGATTGACCTTTGCCAATTTCCTAAAGATCAGTTTTCTTTTGGAGTCTTACAAGAAAATAGATGTCTTTTTACTTGTCTTGAGCTCATTAAAATCATTAACTCAGGGTTAATCTACTCTATATCAAAAGCAGTGTCATTAAATTGCAATATTAGTTATGCAATGAGCACAATAAATCACAATGCGTGTTTGAAGAACTGTGTTTCAGCTATTAACTGTTGTTTTCTTAAAGCACAGCGAAGTCTGGAGAGAGATCTGCTATTAGACTGATAGAGCTGAGGAATGACAACTTTTTCTAAACCTTTAATGGTACTAGAAACCAGAAATTAGATTTTTTTTAGTGAAAAGTCTGTTGCAGATGCTTTAATATAGGCATCTCTTCTGCACATTGTAGTTTGGATGTTATATTTGTATTCAAAACTGACATGCTTTCATGTTCCTACAGATTGTGCCCTGCTTGCTTTTACAGTGTGGTGATTAGAGTATTAGGTGTTACCTTTCATAGCTATTCAATGCACTAAAGGATGCATTTCTACTGTGGAACGGGTTTGTTAAAGCAAGAGGCAGAAAGACAGTATGTATTGTTTGGATTTTCAGGTTTGCTACTGCCAACTACATGACTTTGTATAATTAACAACCCCCACTGTTCCAGAACAGTGTCTGTCTATATAAAGGAAATACAGATTCTTACAGAAATATCTCTTCCCAATTAGAGAAGCAAACAAACGAAAAAGGACATTTCTAAATGATATCATTGTTAATGGAGACAATTATTATATAAAACAAATCATACTTTGTAAGCAGAGAGGGAAATAAGCAGAGACAGAAATGAGCACACAAGCAAAATACAGATCTGAGGCTGAGCTAGACCTCACATTGAGATCAAAGTGACAGAAGCAACATTCAAAAGCAACACTTTCTCTTCCTGTGACTAAGGAGTTCAATGGTGCACATTCTCAGAGAAGAATACACTTGGTTACCTATACTATGCATGAAAAACTGCTTCTGAAAGTTCTCTGGAAATCAAGTGATTTCATTAGGCTGATGCTTTCTTATTCATTGGCCACTGATTTATGGTATCAGAATGCATGGCACTACTTCAGATACTGGAAACAGGAAAAAAAACAACATACACATCTGGGGGTTTATGTAAGTTTGTACAAGTTTGCCTGCCACATCATCTGCCTTCGGGCTAGTCCATGTGGTGGAACCTGCACTCCCTGTGACACACCCGGATTTCATGTACCTGGCCTGGACATGCTGAGTGGGCAATTGCCTGGTCAATGAGCAATGCCATGCTCTGAGTGTCATGTTATATTTCATTTCCTTGGGATGCTTAAGAGTCCTTAAGAATGCTTAAATCCTTCAGGCTGCAAGGAGACATCCAGTGCCTTCCAAATTGTCCATACTTCCTCATCTCCTTAAAAATCTAAGAAAAAAATATTATCTTTGGGAACAATCTATCAGCAGCAGTGATGCTGCTGCTCTTTTTCACCCTACTAGTCCACCTTTTTTGTATTGTTTACACTGAAGCTGCTCCACTCTTAAGATTCACTGTGCCAGAAACAGAAGGAAACTGAGCAGTGCTGTGAAGAGCTCTGATCAGAGCACTCACCTGGCACCAGGCTCCCACAGAGACCTGTTTCTGTATCTCATCAAATTACCACTTACTGCAAACCTTCAAGAGATCAGAGATCTGATCCAGATGAGAGTCTTCAGCTGATGTAAGCTTCAAAAGCATCTAGGCCTAAAAGCCAGACAGAAGCGGTACAGCGGAGCCTAGGTAACACATAAATACTCAGGAATTTAAAACCAAATATAACATATTTCTAAATAGGTTATGGGCTCTCAGTGATTATTCTAGGAAGGGTTGTTTCTCAGCTATTTGTACTAAACATAGGGCCTTTTCCACCTCAAAACCGGGGCTTTCCTCAGTGGTCTGCAGCCCTTTCATGATCCTCTAGATGAAAGACACTCCAAGATTCAAAACACTGTTATCCATCTACATTGTGGGACATGGGAGTACACAGGGAAAGCTTTTCCTGTTCCCCAGCCCCCCCCCCCATTTCTTCCTCATGGGACTACAAGACTCTGCTTTAAACTGAGTCAGAAAAGGAAAAAATAATCAAAACAAAACAGGTCTTCTGCTGAGACAGCACCACTTTCCTTTTGTTTGTTAAACCTGCCCAAGTAATTTTCCACTCTTTTCTTCTGATTTGAAGGACAGGCACTGTGACTGTCTGATCTCCATACATAATCTCTGTTGCCTCTTGCTGTGCGTTGGCTTTTACCAAAAAACTGCAAGTGCTGAGAAATGAAGAGTCTTAAAGAAATGTATTTCACAACTAACAACTATCAAGAATGAAACAGTTGCTGTTCTAGTCTGTAACATACACTGGAACATTCATCTAATAATCTCAATTACTGCTGATTATTGGCTTGTTGAAAATTTCAAAGGACAGCAAGGTCTGACGCACTTCATCCACTGTGGCTGTGCGTTGTGCTTCCATATGCCAGTCATTAGTTCCATTTCACTAGCAGCCAGGACAGGGCAATGCAAGCTAATCTATGTCATCATGTGACGTGCTTCAAAACGACAGCTCTTCCATTGAGAAGCTGATCAAAATTGCAACCACAAAGAAGAGTGAAGGGAAGGACACCTAAAGCCAGTGGATTTCTCAGAACTTTGGCAAGGTGCCCACTGATAGCAAAACAGGCACCAACAGACACCAGAAACAGCTGACAACAACAGTTAAACCAGACTTAGGCTCCACAGGAATCAGTTGCTGACAGCCATGGTGACTTACAAGAGCCTCTGGTGGGAATTTTTAGACAAAAGATCCAAACAGCTTGCAATGTTCTCATTATCTGCAAAACAAAGTGTGTTAATAACTATGCCAAATCTCTCCCTGTTTCTGAAGTCTGTATGTTGCAGACCTTTCTTCTTTTCATCACTGAAAGTTGGAAAAATATTATCTTTAACAGGCGAGAAAGCCGGGCTAGGCACAAGAGGCAGCTTAACACAGAGGACTCATCAGCCAAGCTCATTTTCATTCTCTGTTGATTTCTTAAAAAATTTATTCTATGTGTGTTATCATACATGGAGCATTAAACGAACAATATTACACTAAAATTAAAGCCTCATGATTCATCATTATGGGCTTGCTTTAAATAGAGTCAACAATTCCATGTAACTTGGGTCCTACTATAATGCAAAAAGAAAAATATTGCATGTGGAAACAAACAGGTATGACCTGTATGTGTACTGCCCCAAAAAAACCTTAGAGGGAGAGGTGACTGATTATGAGGAAAATGATGAATAATTAAGATATACGCCTCAATTACTTTTAGGCTTGATCCAAACACAACTCATATCGATGGTAGATTTTGCTGATTTTGAAGAGCCTGATGTGAATAGGTCACATTCAAAGCTGACATTTTAACCTCTTCAATGCAAAGTAAGTTATCCAAATATAATATATGAAGGTTACTCACATCTATTATCAGCATCAAAAGTATAATCACTAAAAAGAAAGAAATACACTACAGTAAGTTCACAATCTTAGCACAAAATATGGGTTAACAATCCGTCTTAGTAATCACCTCAGCGTTCTTTAATTAGCTCCTATGATGTGATAGATAAACCAGATAAAAACGATGCACTTTCTCCCTATTCCTCAATATGTAAAAATGATGAGCTGGACATCAGTTCCCTCCAAAACCATTAAAAGTTGAAGGTTGTGCCATTTGTCAGTGGAAAGGTCATTTCACTAACGTTTAGAATCACGTCTCATGATCTGACATATGACTTAACATCAAAATGACTTGAGCATATTAACGTAGCAATTTCTTTCCTGCAGACTAGCACAAAGATTAACGATATGGGTCCAGCTGATGCCACCCTCCTGTACCCATCAGACAAAAAGACTGGAAAAATAAACAGCCAAACAATATTCTAGAAATTCTTCTCTGGATATGGAAATCTCTAAATCTAGAGAAGTTTGCCATCCTTCTCTCTCCCTTTGTCTCTCACTTGAGGGGGATACAAAGCTCAATGGATGCTGAAGCTGAGGAAGAAAGGAATAAAGGAATAAAAACTGTATAATGTCACACATCTTACTTTCCATCCTGGCTCCCACAGACCCTGAGCGCTGGCTTTCTGGATTAAAGCAGGAGGTGCATGTTTCAAATTATCTGCAATGTATCTTACACAGCCCAGAGTGTACATGTTCTCTTATAGGATCATACAATCATTTAGGCTGGAAATGATCTTTAAGATCTAATCGTTAACCTAACTCTGCCAACTCCACCACTAAACCATGCCCTGAAGCACCATGTCTACACAGCTTTTAAATACCTTCAGGGATGGTGACTCTACTACTTCCCCTGGGCAGCCTGTTCCAGTACTTTACAACCCTGTCAGGGAAGAAAATTTTCCTAATATCCAACCTAAACCTCTCTTGGTGCAACTTAAGGCCATTTCCTCTTGTCCTATTGCTTGTTACTTGGCAGAAGAGACCAACTCACACCTCGCTACAGCTTTCTTTCAGGTAGTTGTAAAGAACAATAAGGTTTCCCCTCAGCTTCCTTTTCTCCAGACTAAACAACAGCAGTTCCCTCTGCTGCTCCTCATAAGACCTTCATCAGTTTTGCTGCCCTTCTCTGGATGTGCTCCAGCCCAATGACCTTCTTGTAGTGAGGGGCCCAAAACTGAACCCAGAATTTGAGGTGCAGCCTCACCAGTGCTGAGTACAGGGGGACACTCACTTTCCTAGTCCTGCTGGCCACACTATTTCTCATACCAGTCAGGATGCCATTGGCCTTCTTGGCCACCTGGGCACACTGCTGGCTCATATACAGCTGGAGGCTGATCAGCTGCCTTTCTGCTGGGCAGCTTTCCAGCCACACTTTCCCAAGCCTGTAGCATTGAATGGGGTTGTTATGACTCAAGTGCAGGACCTGACACTTGGCCTTGTTGAACCTCAAACCATTGGCCTTGGCCCATCAATCCAGCCTGTCAAGATCCCTCTGTAGACATTTCCTGCCCACCGTGTTGGCCTTCCCCTGATTCTTACACAAACACGCAACCCTATCATCACCATCATTAAGCTCAAGACAATCAAAAGACTCCCTAACATAGAGGGCTACCCCACCACTTCTCTTTCCTTGACTATCCCTTCTGAAGATTCTTAGCTCTAGGTAACTTCTGTGAGTTTGACACATGCCGGCCACTCCACCTTCTGTAACAATTCCTGATAACAGAATAGAAAGTCAGTGCTGCTGGACTGCCCTTCACTCTGGTTAATGATTTCTGGAATTCTCCTAATGGGATTTAATTGCTGCTTTATTTTGACAGTAGTCATTCCACATGCATCTACTGATAATTGCTTGCCTTAGATCCAAAGACAGTTAATAAGCAATAACAATGCCAGTTGTTTGCTTTAGTTTTTTTCTAAAAACCTGTCTTTCTTTAATGATTAATACTGTTGATTCCTGACATCATTTGTTCAAAATTAAAAATACCCTGTATATAAGCCAACAGCTTGTCCTTCAGGTAATGTGGAGGATTTGTTTTATGGAAGATGCTTTCTAGAACATTACTTCATTCACCCACCTACATATCTGTTCTGGGCAAGGCAGGACAGATACTATCTCAATCTATCTGGGAAAGAAAACTGTGACTATGCCAGTTTATAAAGACTACTGGTTTGTGGGTGTTACTTCCATGTAATGCTTCCCCCACCAAGTTGCTAGAAAGCAGCTGGGCTGACTTTGCTAAGGGTTTGGTTCACTGTAATAAAAATACATTTTATTTCACAACAAGTCCCAATCCACAAACACTTCACCACACAAACACACAGGATAAACATGAGAGTTTTACCTGACAATTTATTCTCAGTGAGCTGCTGAACTAGGATGCAGTGTGTAAGCAACATTCCTTACTGCATCAGACTCAGCAAAACCACTCCCTGGGGCAGTTCAAATGAGAGAAGCAACATAAAATCACTTTGACTTTCAGAGAAGCTCATTCTCTCAAGTCACAGATGCCAGGACCTGTTATTTAGGCATCCAAATATGCCCAAGAGCTGGTCCTTAAATATATATAAAGTAATAAAAAAATGAATCAAACATGTATGCATGCAGGATTTTGAAGAAGACCTCACAGGCCGGTTGACAGGCAACCTCAGTTGAAAATAACATGGTTAAAAATTCACATTTATAAGGAAGTATGTGCATGTGTATACACAAATAATGCACACACACACACGGTGTTTTTATTCTTCCTTTAAAATGAACAATACACATGGAAAAAGCACAATATCCTCCTTATTCATAGCCAAAAGCCTGACATTTTAAGAAATATCCAGACTTGTGCAAAACATTCAACACTGTCCCACACAACAACCTGGTCTCTAAATTGGAGAGACATGGATTTGATGGATGGAAGACTCAGTGGATAAAGAATTGGCTGGATGGCTGCACTTAAAGAGTTGCAGTCAAGGGTTTGATGTCCAAATGGAGACCAGCAATGACTGGCGTTCCTCAGAGACTGGTACTGGGACCAGTGCTGTTTAACATCTTTACTGGTGACATGGACAGCAGGATTGAGTGCACACTCAGCCACACGGCCAATGATACCAAGCTGTGTGGTGAGGTCAACATGCTGGAGGGAAGGGATACCATCCAGAGGAACCTTGACAGGTGGGCCCATGCCAACCTCATGAAGTTCAAAAAGCCCAAGTGCAAGGTCCTGAACCTGGGTCAGGGCCATCCCAAGCACAAATACAGACTGGATGGAGTATGGAATGGTTCTGAGGAGAAAGACTTGGGAGAGCTGGTTGATGAAAAGCACAACATGAGCCAACACTGCGAGTGCAGCCCAGAAATCCAATCATATCCTGGGCTGCATCAAAAGAAGCATGACCAGCAGGTCAAGGGAGGTTATTCTCCCCCTCTACTACACTCTTGTAAGATCCCACCTGGAGTACTGCACCCAGCTCTGGAGCTCCCAACACAAGAAGGACATGGGAGTGCATTCCATGCTACAAAAATTTTCTATCTGAACAGAAAGGTGTTGGCTGATCTCATTGCAAGGTCACTCTCAATTTTGAAAGATCATGGCAACTGGGAGAAGTGCTTGAGGACTACAGGGAAGCAAATGTCACTCCTGTCTTCAAAAAGGGCAAAACAGGGGACCAGGGGAATGGCCAGTTTCACCTCAGTCACTGGGAAGGTGATGAAATAACTAATAATGGAAAACAGTTCCAGGCATATGAAGGACAAGAAGTCATCAGGCTTCACCATGGGGAAGGTATGCTTGACCAGCTTGATAACCTTCTATGATAAAATGTCGAGCTTGGTAGATGAGGTAAGAACTATAACTATAAGAGAAGAGCTATAGGTAGTCTACCCTGATTACAGGAATGCTTTCAACACTGTCTCCCATAACATCTTCACAGAGAAGCTGAAGAGGTATGGGCTAGATGAGCAGACAGTGAGGTGGACTGAAAACTGGTTGAACCACTGGACCCAAAGGGTGCTGATCAGTGGCACAAAGTCTAGTTGGAGGCTAGCAAGCAGCAGTGTACCCCCAAGGTCAATACTAGGTCCAATTATGCTCAACTTCTTCATTAATTGTCTGGATTATGGGGCAGAGTTTGCTGATATTACAAAATTAGAAGGAGTTGCTGGTAGTCCTGAGGGTTGTACTCCCATCCAGAGTAACCTCAACTAACTGGTGAAATGCATTGACAAGTTTAACAGGGGGAGGCGCAAAGTCCTGCACCTGGAGAGGAACAACCTCATATAACCAATATAGGCTGGGGGTACACACAGCCTTCCCCTCTGCTCAGCACTGATGAGGTCACATCTGGAGTACTGGGTCCAGTTCTGGGCTCCTTAGTTCAAAAGAGACATGGACATCCTGGAGAGAGTCCAGCAAAGGGCCACAAAGATGACTAGGAGACTGGAGCATCTCAGAGGAAAGGCTGAGAGAGCTAGGACTGTCCATCCTGGAGAAAAAGCAGCTCAGGGGGATCTCATCCACAGAGAGGGAGGGTGCAACAAGGACAGAGCCAGGCTCTTTTCAATGGTGCCCAGTGACAGAACAAGCAGCAAAGAACAAACTGAAACACAGGAGGGTCCCTCTGAACATCAAGTAACATTTCTTCACTGTGAGGGTGATCAAACACTGGCACAGGTTTACCCAGGGAGATGGTGGGGTCTATCTCCTTGGAGATATTAAAAAGCCATCTGGAATTAGCCTTGGGCAACTGGCTCTAGGTGGCCTTGCAAGGGCTTGGACCAGGTGACTTCAAGAGGTCCCTTCCAGCCTCAACCATTCTGTGCTTCTGTAGTAGATAACCACTAGTCCTACTTTTTCCCAAGCTGGTGCATATTAGCTGGCTGTACAGAACTGCCAGTAAAAGAAGCCAAGGCAAGAAGTACTCTTCTCCTGACAAGACGAATCCTCTTAGCAGACCTTAACATCCAACAGTCTTTCCTTTTTTCTCATTTTCTCCTTCCTGTTATTTTTATTCTCCCACAAAATCATAAGGAAAACATGATTCATACAACAACAGATGGTGACAAAACCCCTCTCTCTACACAAGAATGTAGGTGATGTCAGTAGTCATTCATCTCAGCTTAACAGGCTACATTCAGTGCTTCAGTGGAGTAAGGATGAGGATCCACTCCATACAAATTATTGACTAAGTCACAGCTATATACCTAATATATAAACTGAAGATAACTATAACCCAAGGACAAGACTTTTTAAAATGAGTAGTGATTTTTCATGCCCATTGTTATAAAATTTAAATATGCCCAGGTATTCAAGATGTTGGTGTGGTAAGGAAGAGGTATTTAAAGAGGTCTTTAAAATGTTCCACACTGGAAAGAAGAAAACATTAGGCATGGAGTTTATTATATGAATTTAAAAACACCTGGCCAAATAGGCCATTGTGATGTCCTTTTAGAAACGCACAAAATCCATTTTTTCACTTACCACACACCATTTTACCTTGGATAATTCAATTCCTGCTTTCAGCAGATTTTTCTCCATGGAACATTCTGATTATTTCCACACTTAGTTCTTAATAGTATTTGCATTTGATAGCACCATCGTGGCTTAATCAGGGAATGGGACTTTTCCCTAGAGGGCATTTTGGAAATGCCCATCAAATTCATGTTCCTCACTTAAAACCAAAGAGCCATACTCTCCAGTGCAGCTGTATTATCCCTAATAAACAGGTTTAGCCACAGCAAGGATCTGATTCCTATGCAGCATAGCTACAAACTCCTGGAATGCAAACAGGCAGGAGTAAACAAAAGTTATGGATCTTTGTTCTAAAGAGCTAGTATAAAAAATTTCCTTCACCATTATATAAAAACTTGTTTGCTCCGGCTCTGCCCTGCAATGCCATCCTAGAAACACAATTAGTGCCAACTGCCTGGCAGTCAAGTATGTGATGTTTTGTTTCTTACAGAACTTTTGACTTTGAAAGAACCCACAGAAAGCCAAAAGCATCTTTAATTCTGTACATTCTTATAACACTAATCTTAGTTTTAACTATGTCCATAAATAACCTTGAATTGTATGCAGAGCTAGTGCTATTGAGAATCTGAGTCATGACCTTAAAGATATCATGGGAGATTGACCATTGTGTGACCTGATTACACTTCCACACACGCCTAATCTTACATGTAAGAGAGGAGTCCTATTGAAGTCAAATCAGCACTTTTTGTACAGATTTGACAACATCCAGAAGCAAACTATTATTTTTCACTTCCTTTTAGATATTTTTATTTTATTATTGGTCCCTATCTTTGGGCAAATACTTTTGAATGTCCTTGTATGGTGCTGTCTACCTAAAAAACCACACAGTATCTAACAAATGTTTGTAAACCTACTACTGTTAATGAAAATGAAATTACTTGGCTTTCTACTGGCCAAGTGAAATAGTGAATTTCAAACATATTACCACACTGAAACTTGTTTATCTTAAAAAAATGCAAACAAACCCCACTATTAACACAGAATATGAGAAAGTATCAACAAGCACTGAAACAAGAGAAATGAGAAACAGCAACATATTTAACTGCATTGAAAATCTGACATGCTGATCAAGAAATAGCATCGCTGTATTTTTTAGCTATAGATGCTTCACTGGAGATCAGACCTGCATCACACTTGATGCTGCATAAAACGTTTACATATTAGAAGACTCTGTTCATTCTGAGGAATTTACAGTCTTATCAAGGAAGGTAAAGAATGTGACTGAAACAGAGAGGTTAATTTATTTGCCCTCTCACACACTTCCCCTCTGAACAGTGCTCCGATTACTAATTGCTCTTCCATAGAGATGGAAAGCGCAGCATCAGTTATTGTAAGATATCTTCATAATGTATTTTGTGATCTATACTACCTTTGACCGCTGATTAGATTGTGAAAAACAATCCATGAAAGTGGATGGATGAGAAGCCTAGAGCAACTACAATATGAATCACTGCTTTCTGCAATTTCACTAAAATGGTAACTAAGAGTAGATCATTCATCTGACTGCTGGAATAAGAATTGCCTTTCCCCCGCAGTGTAGAGGAAGCAATATTAATTTCTGTATGTTTCACAAATATGTACTATATACACTAGCATGAAAATAATCTGTTTGGGGGTTTCAACAAAAATTTGTACAAAGATATCTGTAAAGCAAGGTCCTTTAAACACCCTGGCAAATATTTAACTACTCTTTGTCAAAAAAGCCACAACACATCAAATTAGTTAACCAGGCTCAGGGAGTTTCAATGGGAATCATTAACTGAACCAGACACTTTCTGCCTGAATAGTACATACGGAAATAGCCAGCTATTCATAGACAGAAATAGCCAGCTCACAGGGGGAAATGTTTGAGAGAAATATTACATTTACTCATCTTTTCTAAATGTGAATAGAAACTAACACAGATCTCATTGCCTATGCAACACATCACAGAAGTGGCAAGTCGCTTTATTCTGTTGTCAGCGCTGGCGTACACGGGACAGGCTTGGGGCAACTTCTAACCCCTCTCGGAAATTACTAGATACTCTGGAGATTAATCCAGATGATGGAAAGATAATCGTCTGTCTTCACACATCTGCATATCCATCTGCACAGCCTCTCAAGATCAGACACATTACTGACAAATGCTGTAATAATTCATTTTTTGCCTTACCCTTTATCGCACTTTCACACTTGATGAACTGCCCATGGCTAGTAGGAAGATTATTTCTATATAAGCAACTAGGCAGAGCTGACTTATTTCATGGGCATTTGTAATTTTTCATCAGAACCACCAGAATGCCCATAAATCTTAGCGGCATAAAACCACCTATTTTTGTCCGCATACAGATTATCAATGGAATCAACCACCCTAGATTTTGATCATTAATAAAAGTCAAAATTAATATAAAAGACCAACAAATTTCTAGCATTTGTTCAGCCACGCCAGTCAGCTAGAACTGACATTAAACCAGACAGGCAAACAGCTACTGAAATGCATGTTTCTAAATTTTTCCAAATGCTTTCAGGATCTTCAAATGAGGAAAAATAAAGAATTTTTGAATCACTGGCTATAATTTCACAAAACAAACATTTCTAATATTGTTTGGCTTCTTAAAACACCTTAACAGATATTAAACCAATTTGACATTAAAGTCCTCAATATTTAGCTTCATTTTCTCACCACTTGTAGAAATTTCTTTTCATGTTTGTGTCCAAATGTAACTACTACTGAGACTTTCACTGCAGCTTGGCACATCTACTAAAATTCAGTGGGGGTTAGGCATACGAGCTCCAAAGCTTGTTCAGTAAACGACAGCCTAGAAACCTAAATTCAAGAACCAAAGTTTGGAAACTTTCATACTCTCTCAAGAAAAAACATTCCACATTTGCAGACATGTTGGCTGTCTTTATTTTTATTTTTCCACCGCCAAACAACAGGAGAGGCTTTCCAGAAAGACAGAACCACAGAACAGTAGGGGTTTGAAGCAACCTCTAGAGATCATCTAGTCCACCCCCTCACCAAAGCAGGTTCATCTGGGGAAGATCACAAATGAACGCATCCAGACAGCTCTTGGAAGTCTTCAGAGAAGGAGACTCCACAGCCTCCCAGGGCAGCCTGTTCCAGTGCTCAGCACAATATAGACAGCACAATATAGATCTGTAGTAACAATGTGATATGCCACGCTGGAGGAACTTGCGGTGACGCCATGCCTCAAATAGTGTCACCACTGAAGCACCCATTTCCTTTCAGATTAAGTCAAACCATTAGAGACAGTACATTCTATTGGCCTGGACTAAACAGATTTGGTGGATTCATTAGGGAAAAAGTTCCTAAGGAAACAAAAATCAAAAATTGTTTGATAATATTAAACTATACTAAACATCAGCACTAGATGGTTTAATTCTGTGATGAAAAACAAGAGACAATACCAGAAGTCATGCACAGTCAGTAACAGAGTATCACAAAGGCAGAATCAGTAATTTTGAGACAGAATGACCTTTAAACTGTTTAGTGGCAAAGAACATGCTTTAAAATTGTAAAGGCCGTGCTTACCAAAACAGTTTTACATTGTCTTCCAAATAAAGGCATGAAACTAGCTGAGATAGACAGATACACCTGTATTCTTCCATCTCATGTTTAATTTCCCTAAATAAAAGGTATGCGTCAAATTCTCATTGCTGTAAACAAGCCAAGCAACCAAAAATATCCTTTAGGATCTTGACTGTCTTATTCAGTGCAGGATCACAATTGCAGACATTCACAAAGATCCTTTCAGAGGGATCTCAGAGTTCTGAGATATCAACTGCCCTATTTCAGTGGGTGCTAAATCAGACTACAAACAGTTATTGTCATTAGAATATAGGAGAAGAAAGCAAATAACCTATTATAAGTTCATCAGAAGCATTTCTCAAAGCATAGAGGACTGAGGAGGAAGTGAAAGGATTAAACAGAGACTAGAGAAGACATATTTATGGCAACCTCACACTCTAGCACCTGAATACCTGATGATCTATAATGATCTACCCTTAAAATACCCTTATGAAAAAAATACCATGTTTCTGATTTTGTCATTAATTAATTTAGATGATCTGAAAGTAAACACACTGCCCTTCACCTACTTATCCTTTACTTACCAGCTTTAACCTAAGTGGCAGAGGAAGTTAGGCATTGGAACAGGCTGCCCAGGGAAGTGGTGGAGTCACCAACACCTGGAGGTGTTAAAAAAAAAAGATGTGGTGCTTTGAGACATGGTCTAGGGGTCATGGAGATGTTGGATGAAGGCTGTACCTGATGATACTAGAGGTCTTTTCCAACCTAAATGATTCCCCTTTCAATCTCTACATGCTTGCTATGCAGTACTCTTATTTGGAGGAACAGGGTGTGCTCAGGAACATTCACAAAAAAACTCTTAAGAAAATGCCTACTTTGAATCTGGAACTTGCCACTTTTCCTATTTAAAAAAACAAGATGTGCTTTGGCTTGTAGGCTATGGTGGAACAGAAACTAAATACTGAGGTATAATAAATGAAGAGGATTCCAAGCATCAATGGTAGGACTTCTCTCAACCTACTGTAACACCTTATCATAGTACTGACAGATAATTCAAAAGCTGCTTTTAATTAAAAATGTTCCTGAAAAGAAAGGCAAGATGTATTTCTATGGCTGAAATTGTCATGGGGAACTCACTGTGCCAACTGCATACCCTAGATTACAACAATCTACTTCACAGGCTGAGCGCCATGTTCTCACCACCTACAGAAATCAGATGTTTAGCAAGAATTTAGATAATTCATTTTAAGTTACAAGTTTAAGTTAAAAATGATCTTGTAAC
Source organism: Eurystomus gularis (assembly GCA_013400335.1). Classification (NCBI taxonomy): domain Eukaryota; kingdom Metazoa; phylum Chordata; class Aves; order Coraciiformes; family Coraciidae; genus Eurystomus; species Eurystomus gularis. The sequence continues at coordinate 165,723 of VZZY01023153.1, read as the reverse complement.
AGAGAATGTGAACTTTACATCCTATATTCCGTTTGCTTTGGAGGCTGAGTCATAGAAAAGGTGTATGTACATACACTATGCTTTTTTTCCTCTGTCAACTAACAAATGCTTTGCAGAGTAGTACCTGGGTCAGTTTACATAATCAAACCAAAGTGTAAGAAATGACAAACTAAACTTCCTAAGACTTACAAGGTACACAAGAAATATGTTTTCAGAGAGGAATGCTTTCTACGACAAGATAAATCAGTGTTATTCCTCTTTTGCCCTGCTGCCCCTCACTGACCAAGCTCTCCATACATTGCTACCCAAATTCCATTTGTAGAGTGTCAGAAGTTATTGCCAATGAGAAAAGGTCTCTGCAAAGAGCTCACAGAAAGAAAGTATGCATCAAATGCAGGACACACACAAGTTGAGAGAACCTAACTTCAATAACTGACTTCTCATACATACATCCGGTGTAAATGACAGGGAAGCTGTGATAAAAATACATTTTTAAGTAAGTGACAAGTAAGAAAAACAGCTCTTCAGTAACTGTAAAAATTATTTCCTTTAGGGCTCCATTTTAAAGTCCTTCACATAAACAGGGTTCTTCCACACACAAAGACCTTTAACACCTGAAATTTCACAGCTTTTCTTTTTTCCACTTAAGGCAACAAGCTTCATTCTTAGGTTTTGTGCTGAACACTAAGAACCAGAAGGTCAACTTTAATTTGAATTTCAGTTTTCAATTAACCACACTGTTCTACTGTGGTAATGTTGACTCTTCAAATATAAAAAATACGTATCTCTACATTCATTGGTTGAAAAAAATCTGAGCAACTCAGTGTCACGGTCATGGGGGGGTGAGTCCACATGTTGGGGGGGAGTCTGTCTCCCACACTCAGTAATGGAACAATTTTCAAAATATATCTGTTAAGACATACACTAAGTTGACAGTAATGTTATGGCTCAGCTAATACCTAATTAATGTTCACTGCAAAGAAATTTAAAATTTTGGTACATACAGTGCAGAAGACCAATATTCTGGAGCTTAGTACCTCCAAAGTTCTAGGGCAGAAGATTATTTTCTTGTTATCATGCAGACAAGAAACCTCAAGAAAGCATGTAAGTTGGAATTCTAATTAAATATAGTACAACATAAACCAGAGCTCTGACATTTAACAAAATTTCATAGCCCTAGGGACCTAGTCGTGAACAGGAGTTTGAAATATGAATGAATTTGCAATTCCAACAACACTTAAACTGAGCTCAAGGTTAAAAATATGATTTTGAGGGCAGACAACTGAAAAAATATGAGAAGGTTAGACAAAACACTAAGAAGCAGAAGCACAACACAAACCTACTTGAAAAGCTGAGTGGTGTTTTTATCTATACAGGTCTTAATTATCACTGTACAAAGACTGCGCTAACAAAAATCAATGATAGAATATAATGGATGAAAAGTAAGCCCAAGACACATAATATGACTGATCAAACACATGGGGAACAGAAGTAGGAAGAAAACAGCAAAAGATGTTTGGGGTTTTTTCCCTCCTCCTAAAGGTTTTGAACAACCAAAGTTCTTGGAATAAAGACAAACGTATTCTGAATAACTCAAAACAGTACAATGGCACTACAAAGAAAAACGAAACTACGAAAACTGGATTTTCAATACCAAGAAAAGTTTTACCATCTCAAAGGGAATTAAAAAAGGATAGGCAAGAATGCCTTACTGCACTCTCAGATCAGCCAAATCAGACTTCAAGAGATTTGGCATTTCCCCACCTCCCCCTCCAATTACGAAACAGGGAAGAACAATTCCTTTTTGGAAGTATATTTCAGGAATGACTTAAACTCTTCCAAAAGCATAGCAGAAAGTTTATTACCTTCAAAGTATCTTTGTATAGAGTAAAAGCATTTGAAGAACTACTATCTCTCATAGCATTTTGAAAGCATTCAAACACTTTATCCTTCCTCTATTTTTTCTTTGTACAAAAATGGAGATATTTCTGTGTTCTAATATGTATTTGATTTTATGAACATATTTTTCTTTCTTTTTAAGTGTCTTAAGGAACCATTTCAGAGGATGAAATAATCACACCCTCTTCAGAAGAGTTCAGTTCATGGCTGGTGGATGTGCTATGCTTTTATCTTTCCCACAGCTCTTCCCTGAATTTTCCCATCTCTTCAGTTTCAGCTGAGACTTTATTGCCTGCTCTGACTACTTTGCCACCCTCATTTGAGAAAAATCAAGTCCTCATTATGAAGCAGCTTACTCATATTTTCATACCTTCTTTTACCTGTTTTCTCTTACCCATGAAGGAAAGATTTAGTTACATCTGCCATGTCAGAACATACAGCCAGGAATATCAAGATTTCTGTGATTACAAAAGGGGGAAGATTACACTTGTATTTACCTGGATATGACTGTGGAGAATCAGGATATCTTCTAGATGACAGTATACCTGAGGCACGCATGTGCTTGTTGTGCCAGTTCAGCCATCATCATTTTATGCTGCCATCAGTTCCTGATCACAGAGGCCGACAATGAACTCAGCAACATCCCCTCAGAAGTCTTCTTTCATACGATCCTGCCATAAATTCCTGTGGGACCAGCTCCTTCACTGCCGTCTGTGGTGCCAGCATCACCTGCTGGACACAACAGAAGAGATGGCCCCTCAGTGGCCCTTCACATGGAAGGACACCACCCAGATAGAGCTCAGCAAGATGCAACCAGCCCCAACAGAAGCCACACCCAACAGGAAGCTCCTCCAACTGATCGACTCCTGGTTGATATAGCCCTGGCCTCGCCCACCACCCCAACCATGACCACCTGGAGGAGGGCAGAGCCACAGAGACACAGGTGGGCCAGGTTCTGCCTCTGGAACATGAAGCCAATAAGAAAAAGAAAACATCCTGCTAGGTTGTGACTCATTCACAGCTCAACTCCAACTTGGGGCCCACAGCTCAGGCCCCAGCACTTCAGTGCTTAAAGCCGCTGTAGCAGTAGACTACTGTATTAAAGATATTTAAGAAAAAAAAGGAATTTCAACAGTTGTGATCTGAGAGGCAAATTTCTGCATTTTGCTCTTAAAGGAGGACAAAATCTGTATAGGTCCAAACTCATACAGGCAGTCATTTGAGTTTTCTTCTGCAAATCACAACTGTGTGTGTGCAAGGAACATGTGATTTTAGACTATAACATATCGTGCCAGTTTCCAGAATTGTTTACTGTTAGTGCCCTCTCAAAGAACTTGCAGAAATGTTAGTTTATGCCTTGGCAGCATCAGTCTCTTCTCCCTCTGCAGCACAGAAGCAGCTTCCATCAAATTAAAGAACAAGATTTTCAGAAGGGCCAGTGGTCAAAGTTCATGTGCAAGGAAAGGTGCTGATATATTTTTCAACCATTTTAATGCTTCTCTTGGTTCTCTGTCATCCTGGAAATCAGGTGAAGCTTTCTCATTAATAAAAAAACCAACAGTATTTCAGGGAGAATTCTACTTAGGATAGAACAAAACCTTCTCACCACATGGAAAAAACATCCCACCTAATCATAAAGTGTGGTTGGTAAATTCATTCCCCCTTATAATGTTTACCAAAAGCTTTCAAATCTCATTTCTAAATGTGTGTGAAGAGATCCACTATCCTTAAACAATGAAGAGAATAGAAGAGCCTAAGGGAACAAATTAAAATAATGTATGGCTTGTAATAGAGAGAGAAGATGATCTGTGACACAAGCAACCCATTTTTTAATTTTTCCAGGGCTGGTGTAAATAACACTACCTAGAAAACAAAAGGCACGTCACAGCATACAAAAATTTCCCATCTGATTTGAACTCCTCATCTGAAAATAGTTACTATTGATTTTGTAAGAAATTCAGCAGAAAATATCTGTTAAGCTTTTGAGATATAGATCAATACAGGTATCACAAATCACTTCAATAATCAGAAGTGAGAGATTTTTCTTGGATTGTTATTTAGCCTATCTAATGTAACACTTTCACACAATACATTCATCACACTATTACATTCAAAGACCAGAGAGACAGATAAGAGCACTTTATTCCAGCAAAACTTTTCTCACTTTATATTCCATCAACCCACTATGATTATATTGTTACTATGCTCAGTTAGTGACAGCTTAAAGAGCACAGCAGTATTCTGACTAGCAAACACATAAAAAGCAAATTATTTAGTTGCTAATGGAGCTGTTCCAAATGAGACACAAATAAATACCTTCCATCTGCAACACGGTGGGCAAAAATTAAAGATACCTTGTGACTGTTATTGGTATATTTAAGCTTTTCTTCCTTTCCTCAAAGTAACTAATGTGACTTAAAAGTTTTATACCACACTCATCTTCCTTTGCTTATTGCCATCAAGAGAACTTCTGCATGTCATGCAACAAAGCATCACACAGCTCTGAGCTGGGGAAACCTGCAGAGCTCAGCACCACACATATCAACTTACTCAGGTCTGAAAACTTCACAGTTACCCCTCACTACCCTCCAGCTCGTCCTCAGGTGCTTTGGAACTGGTCACGGCTTTCCATACTGAGCAACCCAGCACTTGTAGATTAGTGCACCTACCGTGAAAGCTTCTGGTTAGTCAATGAATCAATGTCTGCATTTAAGAAGGGTGGATTAGCGTGCCCACTCCTACATGGAAGGAACCAAATCTTTCTCTGAATATTCAGCCAAATCTATGTTTCCCTTGTAAATTTGTCCAGAACTGAACTGCTTAAAACGGTGATGAAAGCTAGCTATGCTTATAGCCAATATCTTAAAAATAAGAACTTAAAACTCTTCCTAACAATGAAAAAAATAATAATAATAAAAAGTTAATGTCCACTGTTTGGGAACTTTTCTATTTACTACCAACATTAAAGTCACCACCAATACACATTTACGTAGAAAATAAAGCCAAATCTAATTTTTTTTAACTCTTCCTTTCTTCATCAAGCTGATGAGAACTTTTAGCAGTGCGGAAAGATACATCCAGAGAACCTGGAACTGACTCCCCCGCATTGACTCTGCAGCACTGCACAGAGGATTAGCTCGTCAGATTTAGACTTTCACTGGTCACCAGATGAGGGGCATACTAAATGACAGACTGCTCTTTCAATTTCTGGAAAGTCTAACATAAATGCATATCTTTGAGAAACAAAAAATAGTTGTGAGTTAGGCTTTAGAAAGCTTCCATTTGAATCACTTAGTATTTACTTAAAAGATCAATACACAAACTACAGGGACCTAGTAAAACTGAGAGCAGTTCAGACATAAGCCTCTTAAGAAATCAAATTAAATTCTTCAAAATAAGAGGCACAATACCTAAGCTTCTAAGAAGAGACAGAGCCACAGCAGTGCATGTATTATGGCTGCTTCTTTCTGCTTTTATCCAAAAACTTCTGGTATCAGTATCACGAATTCTCTGTGTTCTTAACCAGTAAAGACATTACACAAATGCTTTCAAAGAGCAAAACTTGCGAGTCTTACTAGTAATTTTCAGTACTTTAATTAATATACACCACTTCAAAAATCAAGGGGAAAATTAATTCTGGGGGTTTTAGGCCATATCAGAAAATGTTGGTGTGCAGGAGCTGTAAACCAACTTGGTTTATCTGTGCACAGCAAAATTTTTTCACTAGAGAAACTGTATACATGTTCAGCCAGACTCGTTTACCTGTTTCTGAAATTTGGACAACCAGTATACATTTCAGATATTTATATACATGTGTGTGCATTTAAAAAACCCCCGACATTTGCAATCACTCTGCTATTAATTTCTTTAATTCTGAAAAGTCCAGGAAAAGTATTTTTTTATTTAATTTATGTCATTATTTAACAAACCTCTAAAAGCTTCTTTTTCTACTTGCAAAACTAGTGCAAGTGCTAGTGAAAGCAAGTTAAAAACAAAACTAGAGCTTATGTGAACTGAATTAAGAGAAGCATATAGATACTGTCAAGTGTCACACCTTTTGCTGTTCACATTTGAGGGGTGAGAACTTGGGCTGCAGACCTAGACTGGCAGATCGAAGTCTAACAAAGATTATAGTATACAGCCTCAAAACAGCACCTTGAAGGTCCATGCCTTATATATGAACAAAAAGGAAATAATTAAGCAGTAATAAAAACTGAACAGAAAACTGTACTTCCTTGCATAATTTTCAAAGTAGCTTGAGAGAAATGCAGTGTCTGAACACTTGGCATTGTGCTGCACAAAGGAAGAATAAATCACAAGATGTTGAAGGCAAAGTGCCACAAGGACAGTTTTAGGTACTGTAGGTTTTTTGGGCAGATCAGTTAACAACCACTTATTTCAAGTGACTACTCCCCACTGCCGAGCAGCACCCTTGAAGAAAATGAACTCTAACTTTATCAGATGTAAAGAGGAAGGGATGGTAGAAAGATCATTTTATAAAAATTAATTATACTTTACTAATTTGTAAAAAGGATAGTTATTCTAAAAGCTTGCCTTCACAACAGAAAATGTCCTGTCAAGTCAGGAATGTAGCCAATCAGTTCAGCCATGGTCAAACTTTAAATTGGGTTTCAATTGACCTTTTAAATTTGGGGAATTCTGAAATCTGTACTTAACCCACTCACCCGGAAAGAAACATTTCTAATTGCCCAAATTGGGCCTAAATTCCATTCGTAAGCACCAGTTTCCCTAGCATAGGTGTATGAAATTACAGCCTCAGATAAGCAAGCGCACACTGAAGTGGTTTATTTTTTTTTTCAAAATGTGACCACATAAAATTTTATTAAGCCAGAGAAACATAGAAACTCAGGCTTTTAAATTCATTAAATAAAATTTAAAGACACAGAAGAGGTTTAAACTCCCCATGGTATACTCCAGGTATCTGAGTTCATATTTGTCACAAAAAAAAACCCAAACGCAAACAACAAACCACTTAAAATCACTCAAGAACAAACAAAAAACCCTCCACACCAACCAATCAACCCCAAAAAAACCCCACACCAAACACACACGGTGGAAGAACATCACCTGGGTGGATGTGAATGGATATAAATGGTCTGGGGAGAGAGGCAGAGGCAGCTGATTCAAACAGAATGCGATTAATACTGGTGCGATCTTTTGTTAAACTGGTGAGAAAGACCCATGTCACTTCAGCAAAGCAGAAAGTTCTTAATTTGAATCTTTCTTTTATGTTAGTACTACGATATGGAATAAAGTTAGTTTATTACATATTTCTATCATGACTATCCCTTTGGTATTTGGTATATTATTACTATCTTTAATTATAAGTTTCTGAGTAGAAGTATTTGCCTTGGACTTAGAGCTGCCTGAACACCCAAGGTAAATCTACCATGAATTAGTTTATGGTAATTCTCACTACTTACTAGGAGTTTTATTTAAATCTTACCTACCTGCTCTTCAAAATAAAAACAAAAGGAAGCTATGTTTGTCGTCCTTTGAAAAGGAACGCGGCTCACTTTAAAGCTTCTGGGTGCCCCATACAATATAAGATGTATTCCCTTAATTCTGAACTAATTATGATTTCATTCTCTATTTAATTGAGTCATGAACCATTGAAACCAAATCACATGAAAAATTACATGTGATTCAACTCTTGATGTTGAAAGTCAAAACTCTGAGGCAGACCTGAATTTCTAAGTGTGTTAGAGAAACCATATTATGGACCAGCAGAAACAATTTGCTAAGATTTGCCAGGTTAATCGCACAAGTAACTTTCTGTGGAGGGTCTGAACTCTATCAAAAGTCTCCACTCTTGCTAGACAGCTGGGTCCATGGTGCCATGATTGCCCTGGCACCAACAGCAGTAACAGTGGGTGGGCTAGTGCATGGGTGGAGTAAAACACAACTTTTCTTTCCAGACATTGGAAACACGAAGCAAGTCAAGTGCTTGGGAGCATTCTTTGTTCCCGCTACAGCAAAGCAAAGAAAAGCTCGTAGCTCTTCACAGAGCATCATGGAACCTTTATTCAAAAAGAAGAAAATAACCTGTTCTATCAGATACATCACGGTATCTTGGCCCCAAAGCACTTCATGTTGCTCAGTACATACCTCATCCTCCAAAAACTAAGACCTCTCTTAAGGAAGCATTTGGCAGCTGAAAAGGATGGGACAACACACGCACCCTTTGCTTTTAAAAAGAAGACACAAACAAAATGTTTTGCATTATGGAATCTTAGATGCTTAAACACTTCCAGGTCCTTCTGCCAGCCTGGTCAGATTTCAACCCAGTGAACACAGAGGCTAAAAACTGAGAGTCAACCCACCCATTCCTCTTCCCTGAAATGTTCACTGATAAATTGTGACAATAATTTCTGAAATCCCTGTAAAACGTGTTGGAGGAGGAGAGGCGCACAGGATTGTGCTTCTTATCTTCTGTATCTTCAGGCACAAGAGAAACCCACAACTACTCACCAAATTTTGGTAATAGCAGTTCTCATTTTGTTTTGCAAGTACAGATTCCTGCTCTGATTTATTAAAAGAGAAATTTATTTCTAACTAGTCCATTGTGCAGATCAAGTGATGCAGAAACTAATTTCCCTTCTTCTTTTAGAGGCTATCAGGGTCTACAGAACCCAGATAATATTCATATTTTGTGACCATACAAAATAAACCACAGATTTTATTACACTCTCCTAGCTCTAACAGTCCTAAAGACAACTAATCTATGAAGAAGATACACGAAGCTAATTCTAAGCCTCACACAGTTACTGCTCTTTCTCTCCCACTGTCTCTAGTTCTCGCGCTCTGTCTAAAGTCGTCTCCCCTATAAACACAGCAGTAGAAAAGAAGACTTGTGAGGATAAAAAGACACTGCTGTTGAAACTATTATTAAAACACCACAAGGAACACTGAGCTGATTGTGGCATCTGAGTGGAATCCGTCTTTGTTTACGTACAGGCTAAATTGTTACAAAAAGCATAACAAATCAGTAAAACCAAGACAGAGATGTTGTACACTGGAAGATTTTTATCTAAAATGAAAGAAAAACAGCAGGAAATACTTTTAATTTAAAAAGCTAGTAACCATCAGATCTGGACAACTAAACCACAAAATTTATCTATTTTTAGTTTTGTGGCATTAGATTATGTTTCATTATACAACACTCTCCACAAATTATCAGAGTAGAGCTTAATGCAGCATGAAAATACAAAACCATACACTTTGGCACTGCACGGATTTCACGGGGGATAGGGTGCTGCCTCAATGGGAATGCCATTTCTCAATCAGTGAGTGACAAGCCCATAATGTTAGGAAGCACATCTGAACTCACCAGAGCAAATGCAGACTCTCCCTGTTATTTTCTTAGCCATAGGGAAAAAAATTGCTGTCTGCAGGTTCCCTTGCTGCTTCCTACTTTTACTCCGTCACCTTCCTTTCCCACTCTTCCTTTTCCTCCATTCTTCCTACACTGACTAACATAAGAGAGACGCTGAAATGAGACTTCAACATCACAGAAGGTGGAAAAACCTAAGCCATGAAACGGGTGATCATAGAAACAAGAACAAGCCATTAATTCTTCAGTGGGAAAAGGGAAAGAGAAAACTTTTTGACATATAAAGAAGCAGAGGAACAAAAAGTATGTCTGTATCTTTTATTGTAGCAACGAGAAAGTCTCCACTGATCAGTCTAATCTTAGTTCTTCTGGAGGTATTTCAAATTATAAAAAGGGTACATTGCATAACACATTCTCCTTTAGCTCCCCCCCACTCCCACAACCACCTTGAAAAGGCACAGCATTCAAATAGTCTATGAAATTAACCTACAATCAGTGCATAAAGATAGTGCGTGCCTTCTGATCTAGGTTTGCAATAGCCAGAGTGAACAAAAGAAGAAAGCACCCTAACAAAGCAGATGGATGGTGTGACACAGCCATGGGAGATCCAAACCTATGCATATTAGCAGAGAAACCCACTGTACTGGTCTGGCAGCCTGGCCAGCACAGAGGCTGTCATCCTACAGGTGTGACAGCCCTCACTTTGGAAGCTTGTATAGCTCTTTTGACAGGATATTAAAAAGAATAAAATTGTATTCTTCTGATGCTAAGGGTTTGAAATTTGAGAGGCTTTTTAAATATAATTTTTAAAAAATGCCTTGACTTCTAAGCAAATTAGAAGCAGACAGCATGCTCTTTAAGAAAAAAATCACCAAACAAGCTTACTTAACATTCAAGTACAGTCCCAAAAGGCTTATTAGGATTAGCTCCCTACTGATTCACCTTTTTCTCTAAAAGTCAGTTTTACTCAATATAAAACAGTAGTGGACAGAATACAACGCAAAAAAATTCTGCGTTTCCCTAGTCCCAGTTCTTTCCTGAAAAGAGCATAATTCAAAATAAGTTTCTCCCACATGTTAATTCTAGGTCCTGTGCCCCAGGAGTCAAACATAGGCTCACCTATCTAATTTCATTCACATTAGGCTGTTACATCTTAAATTAGGATATTTTAAAAAGACAACAGGTATTTTCCTCATCTGAATTAATTATGCTTCAAATTGTCAAGAAGGCAAGCATTAAAAACCAACCAAACAACATTTTGAAGAGAAAAGCATCAGGGCTTTGCAGTTAATGACAACATAGAAAATGGAGGGTGGTACTGAAAGAGAAGTATTCTACTCAAAAGAAAGCGATGGCTTACTAATATGATCTCAATGAACACTAAATGACAATTTAAGGCAAGAAGCCTGATAGGTTTAATTTAGACAGATTCTATAAATATTCCTTGTATCATGAAGTTGTTAATAACAAACCTAATGCATCTGTTCTGTCTTTGTGCAGTTACCTAGACTACATTTCTTGACATCACTGTTCTGTAATAACCTCCATCTGCTCTGCTGTGTCTGTCATTTCTTTTGCTGTAACATATTGTGACAGAGGCTTCATTTACCTAAACTTATCTTGGCAACTTGTACTTCATTAAAGAGAATCCTGCAAGCATCAGTTAAAGCTTTCTTATCTGGCTATGCATAGCTAAGCTTCATAAATCATTCTTTCACTTTCCATTTTGCAGCTTCTGGAAAGGTAACATTATTGAATTCAGATCACTGGAATAGAGCAGTACTAAAATGTTTATTGACTGGCTTTTAGGCACTGAGCTCTGCTTTGAATGCAGACAGTAATATTAGCTAAAGCTTTTGAATTTAAAAGGGATGTCACTAATATATTTTATACGTTGCTATAAATACTGCTTGATGGCAGGCCACTTTAGCAAGCTGCTACTAATCCAACAGACACAAAGTATTATGAGCACATATTCCCTTCTTCTTTCTCCTTTTTTATTTTTTTTTCCACTCATAGCATCTGCAAATAAAATATTATATATTCATAGATCTAAGACCTCAATCACAGCTCAGTCGTGCAGACAGTATCTTACAAAGAAGGTGGCAATGTGCAAGGGGACCTTAAACCAACCTTTATGTTTCCATCAGATCAGTCTGGCATTGTCTCAGGACAGCACCTGGTGCAAGCCACAGAGGATGTGGAAGTGCCAGGTACTAGCACAGTAGCTCCCCATCTGTAACATAAGATGATTAGGTGGGGATTTTGCCCCCATCCAGACTCCTGTGTAGGAATCGCATGACAACCAGCAATATTTATACTGCAGTCAGTATTACCTCATTATAAGAACATTTGGTATTAGAATAAAAATGATGATGAGCCCATTTACAGATGGGCAGAGCTACTTCCTTTTGCATCAGATTCAGAGGAGCCCCATGCTGTGCTGGCTGATGAGTCCAATCACAAGTGCTGAGTTGTAATAGGGCAGGAGGGAAGGAAGAGAGAAGTCTTTATTTGCCAGACAAACAGAACTTAATCAGCACAGAATGAATAAATTTATGTAAAATTCAGCCAATAGTTTTGAATGGATATTTCCTATATGAAAACAATATCCAAACTGTTCATTTTGGCAATGTCAAAATACACTGGTTTAATAGTTACAATTAAACAGATGTAGAAATTCATAATAGTCTGGGAACTTCAGAGACAAGTAGGGTGCCGATGGCCTGGATTCAGAACTCTTCTCTGATCCACAACAACTTGAAGCGACATGTCACACCTTCTCTGAGTGCTCCAGGGAATCTGGGGATAGGACTCTCCTGTTTAGCATAGTCTAGTTTATCCAAATTAAGTATTTTGTAGCCCAGGGAGAGAAGAAGGGACATGAAGGTCACTAAAGACACCCACCTAATCCATGAGCAACCTAGATTTAATTATCTGTCAGAGTTTATAAAAATGCAGTGATTTAAGATGGACAGGTTATCAGTTCTTTGGAAGTTACAGAGCCTCCAGGGACAAGGAAATGATCCTCATGGGCAATGAATGAATGCATTGATGTATCTGCATCCATGCAATGGGCTAATGTCCTAAGCCCCGAGCTACCAAAAACAGTATTGAGAAGCCCTGTGTAGTCACTGCCTTTTGCCCTTAAAAAGCCCCCAAAATTGAACTAACTTTTGAATGGATTGAGTCTGAAATGAATCGTTTCAGATCACCAAATTTACAAAATAATTAGTTTTACATTAGTCTAAAGCAATATTGCCATAACTTTCCAATTGTAATTCCCACTTCACCTGCTGGGTAAAGTAAGCCTTGATTGTTCACATTGGCCCACAAACCACCTGCAAGCAAAGAGAAGTAGCAGGACAATTTTGAATGAGATATAGTCAGTCCCGAGGACTTCTACCCAGATAATATGTAGCTAACTAGGACACCATTTCTCCCTTGTTATGAGTTCTAGAAAAAAATCTCAATATCTAACAGGAACTCTAATGAAATGTTACTAAACTAAACTAAACTAAATGTTACTAAACTAAACTAAACTAAACTACCAAGTTTGGTCTCCTTTCCTTCCCAGGCCAGCCTAGCAGAGTCTGCTGTCTCTAGAAGGAACTCTACCACTTTGACAGTGACTATTTTTGGTGGAGCCATGATGAGGAGGAAGAAGGAAATGTTGCAAGGACAAAGCCACCAGCTTGAAAAAGCCTGACTTTCATGAAGATGGTCACATATTCCCTATAGACCCTGGATCCAGTCAGACGTTGGTGGAAGCAATTCTCTCATGGAATTTTATATTTGATATACAAATTATTTCTCTCGCCTGAAGACTACTAGCTATATTGAAGGGGTTTAGACACAAAGATGGTAACAAGATTTCCTAATCTTAGAATTTGTCTAATGCTTAAATGATGTAAACATACCTAGAAGTGAGAAATTTGTTATCAGTTCAGATAGAAATTTTGTCATCAAATGATGTTTCATTCTAATTAATTACAGCACAAATAATTGCATTTTAACTAAGGTTTTGGGATTTGGGGTTTTTTTCGCTTTTAAAAGATTTACTTTGCATCAAACACAATTAAGTCCAAGGCAGGTGAAATGAAACTTTTTTTTTAAATGATCAAGCAAATCATTTTCTGCTGGGGATTTCATAGAAATTGTTCGTGGCTATTTAATTATGGTCCCTCACAGGGGTAAAGAAAAATAAAAGAAGCCAATGGAGATGCTGCCTCACAGAAGGGGGAAACAGGAGTGTTAGAATAAAAATTCAGCCTTAAGTTACAATCCAGGGAATAAAGAGGCAGTAGACAGTTGTATGCAGCCAGTAACAAAAAGCCTCTAATTCAGACCTTGCATGTCATTACAGCAATACTAGCTCTATATATGATTTCTCATTAACAAATCCCAAGCTTTTCAGAAACTGCAATACCCATTTGAAGGGGAATGTAAGATCAAACCCACCTAAAAAAACCTGAGTCCTATCTATAGTTGGGGTCGACAGTCAGACATATTCATAAACCTTTGTCCATGAATAAAAACATCCCAAGAGTCTCTCAGTCGCTGAAGAGCTGCTGAATTCACATGCTTTCTTCATTTTCACAGCCTGAGAGCAATTGCCCATCAAAACATGTCTTTTCTCACACCTTATCTGCACAACTAGGGCATAAAACCTTTGAAAATGGAGAAAGAAGTGGGAAGTTAATGAGCAGAGATGGACTCACTTTGAAGATTTCCTGTTACAGCTCAATACACAATGAATTCAAGTCTCTAGATGAACCTACAAATGAACTAGTTCATTTGTAGCTCCTGCAAACCAAATAATAGGAGTCAATATATGAGTCTTTCTATACAATGAAAACTTGGGAGGTTTATGTAATGTTTGTAAAAGACTTTTTGATCCCCAGGTGGAAGGAGCATGTAAGAGCAAAACATTACAATCTCTAATTATAGAAGAGTTCATATTGTACTATTTTTTTGAAAAGTAACCTAGAGCTTGGTAGGGGTTTTTTTTATTATACTAGTCTAAAGATGTCCTGTGCAAAAATCTTGCCTAATAAAAACATATAGATATGTGGAAATTCATACTGCTTAAGTTGCTAGGCAATTCAGAGAGTGACCTAATACCATTTTGCTGTAGAGCACAGAGTTAAGACATGGATAGTTACCTTATAATTTTCATATGTATATATTATAATCAAACTGATAGCTTTCCCTGCTATTAAAAGCTATCTCCTTTCTCACATTCAATTGCTCATAGCTGTACCAAATTGTACAAACTACAATTTTAAATGCAAAAATCTCTTTTGAAGTGAAATTTTGTTTCCTTTATTCAAATATTGTCAGCCAGAAGAGCTCAAGTATTTGAAGTGCTAGAGCTTGAGCAATAGGCCCTGAATTAAAGTTGACATATGACACTCATGAATCTCACAACCAGACAGTATGACTGGAACCAGCAGAGGATTTTTCTCTGCTGGGAAATTAGTTGATTAGCAGTGAGAACAGACCAAAGCAGATAGAGGTGCCTCCTCCCCTTTGAGTTTCTTCCCAGGCTTGGCCAACCTTGGACGGAACCCAATAAGGAGGAAAAAACAGCAGGTGTCCCGCTTTTGAAGTTATTTTTGAGGATTGCCTGTGCAACCTGAATTGTTTATGCAACAGTATAAAAGCTGGACCTGCTTGTAGCAAATGGGGAAAGGCCGACCTGCGGGTGGACACTCCACGCAGGGTTTTTCTGAGCCCCCACCCGACTGCTCGCTGCAACCCGGATTTCCCAGCAACAGTGGGACAGAATGAGTATGTTGGATGGGACAAGGGTAATACTGGTAATGGATTTGATTGCTTATCCTTTTGGTGTCTGTCGTAGTTTAGCCATGTACCTTTGTGGAATGTACCATGTACTGCTGGTGCACCTCTCTGGTATTTGCCGGGGTGGTTTGTGCATGGCCATGGTGATATTTAGGATATGGTTGGTCTCCCCCTAGATTGTTGAGGTGATCACCTGTTTTCTCTTCCCTTCTATTATTGAGTTTGTAGTTAAGTTCGCTTTTCCCTTTGTTATATCACCCACGGTGAGTGGGTTTCTCTCTTCTGTTGCCAGCCATGTAGTGTCATTTCTGCGCCCCATGGGGATAGATAATAAAATCTATATCTGCTTATGCATCTGCCTCCTGGTAATGGTGGCGTTTTCTGTGCTGGGTAACTGGCAAAAAAGCATTTTCAAAAAAATTTCATAGAAAACCACTGATTTTTTCCCCCATTCAACATTTTATTGACCATTTAATAAATTCCAATAAACTGGAATACTTTTGATATTTTAGATTAGAAATTAGAAAACTGACAGTGGACTGAATTCTCCCAGGGATGCACTTTTACACATCCCTGACACATTCTGCTAAATTACAGCAAGTGGCAAAACTTTGGGAAAAGCCCACAGTTTGCACATGCTTCGCATATATTTGCTGGATCTTTACAGCAAAAGTCTCTGAAGAACCCAGACTGTACAAGGCTTTCCTTACAAGTGAGATGTAGAAAGCAGTGAATAACTATTCTCTCTGTTTTTAATGTCCAGTTGGCTGAATTCCGGTAGCACAAAAGTGAAGGATACTTGAGAGAAACCAAAGTCTAGGAAGGAAGAATGAGACCAGCATTCAAGTGTGGAGAGAGGTGCTGTGCAAGGAGGCCACACCTGGGACCTGGAAGGATAGAGCACTGTGACACGAACTAGAGCCGGAAAGAGAAAAAAAAAAAGCTCAAAACCAGAAATTAATAAGAATAATTAAGGAAAGGAGCGGAGTGGAAACAGTGCTAGATGTATAAGAAAGCTGGGGATAAAACCAGGATTGGATCAGCAGGAATAGGACTGGAATGAAAAGCCAGGAATTGGAAAGCAAACAAAATAAAATTCAAGAAAAAGAAAAAAAATAGAAAATAAGAAAAATAAAAGAGACAGAGGAAATGGATTCAAAAGAAAATGTTGACCTTGTAAAGAATCTGAAATGTCAGTGGCAGAAGAATGCAGTCCCCTGCAGAGCAGAGAAAAAGCCAAACTCTGCTTTCTGTAGTTCTGCGTTTCAAGAACAGAATTTCATTCTGTCTCATAGTTCTCAATAAATGTCATTAGTTCCTTACCTCTAGTTAGCTAGAAAATATGACAGAGCACTTATGCCATCTGTCACTCCCTTCACTTAAAAGCAGACATCAGTACCTGAGTTTTTTGATAGTGACTCTTTTGTATCCAGTTCACATGAACTTGAGATTCTGTTCACATGATCACATAAACTTCACTTTCTTTGGAATTTTAGATACATTTCATAATCCCAATACTTTAAGCCACAGTACTGCATTTTTTTTGCTAAAAACCTGAAGTTTTACATGGACATTTCCATAATCATACCACTTTGTAATCTGTTTTGTACACTATTCTAAGTTACATTATGCAGCAACTTCCTTCTGTGTGAAGCAAAGACAATTGTCTCCCACATTACTTGTTAAGACACATGAAAGATGAATCTTGTTGAGTCCACATGAATTCATCCTAGTATAATTGTAATACAATATAAAAGAGCAAATTAAAAGCCTGTGATCCAAGTCTGTGGATGGTTTTCTACCAAGCAGGTGGGATTACCAAAGCAGTTAATAGGAACTTCTGTAGTTTCTCTAAGAGTTTTAAGTATCTATCATCAGATTATCTAAGAAATGGACAAACCTTCGATGTGGATAAAAGAGTTATTGGAGTATTCTGGATGTTTAGAGTTCAGGATTCTGTTTGCCAGGAATAAGGAGTCTCCAATCAAATTTGTTGTCTCTTATTTCCACAATTTTACAACAGGAACTCTGAATTTAAAATAATGATCCATGGCCCTCTATAATGATGACTGTCTCAGGAACTATTAATATGAAAATAATCTATAAACAAACCAAAAAAACCCCAAAAATCCCAAAACCCTCATAAAGCACAAAACCTCTTTATAATATTTTTCCACTGCATTTGCTTTCCTTGCACCTCTGAGTTATAAATAATTTAAACTCCATTTCAGCAACATATGGGCCTGACAGTCTTACCTAGTGCATGTTGCTCAAGCATATAAGTTATCTTACGTATTCTGCCACGAGCAAGCAAAATGAGAAGATATTTCCCAAAAGTCGTCAAGCACAGCAAGGAGTATCTGATGAACTCTGAGAGCATGATATGGGTTGTGTTCTAGCAGATAGGCCAATAGTCCTCTCTGATCACACTGAAGTAAGACCATGCTTTAAAACCACCGCAAAATTCCTTACTCAGCCCTCATCTGCAGGACTTTTGACTGCAACTTTTTTATAAAGAAAATACACATTTATAAATCAATGGTAGCAGTGCTCTGATTTTGAGTATGTCACAAAAAATTTCATTCAAATATGTCCCTAAAGCAACAACTGTTCTTACCGAGGATTTAAAATTTTCACTAGTAAGGTTAAAAATACCATTTTAGTCATGAATCAGAATGTCTTCATATCCCAGTGTGCCCTATCTACAAATTAGTTTGTGATAGGCTAGCAAAATAATTAAAAACTATGTGCAAAAGACATCCCCCCCTAAAAATGAGTTTGCTAGCTACATAAAAACTGTTAAAAACATCATGCTCTTTTATGCCAAGGGTGCAAAACAGACAGTTGAAAAACAGTATTATACACACAAGGTGTTGCCTTTAACAGGCATTCTTCTAGTGTTATTAAACATCTATGATTCTGATTTCATTTTGCATTATAAAACCCTCCTGTGTCATTATCTAATCTTTTTTTAGGCCATTATTAAGTTTTTATAAAGAAACAGATTATCCATAATGTGACTTTTCATTCATCTGTTTGCCACAAGCAGTTAGTTATTATCACATTGTTACCACAAAGAATTTAATCAAGATATGTAGTCAGAGCAACATTACTCTGAACAGAAACGGTAGAAAAAGAAAAAGGAAATCTGCTACTTCCCTCTCCTGTCCCCTCCTTGAAAGCAGGTAGGAGAAGGTGCCACATGCTAAAACTCTGGTCAAGGAGACCCAAATTCTAAGATACTATTACAGCAAACAGCCAGTGGCATGGGAGAGGAATGGGTGGGGAGAGATCTGGCAAAAAGAGATACAACTGAGTGGTTAGTGATGGGCAGTAATAGAATAGGAACAGTTTTGGTATCACTTCGCAAGGGTCCACTGACTTGAATGACCTATTTCACATCAGATGCAGGTCTGCCTGCTTGCTAAAAACACAGCACAAAGTTTGTGTTGAATTCTGCTTCGGAAACAACAAATGCCAAAACATGTTCCCCCTTGGAAAAAAATTCCCCAGCAACCCTTACCAGTATCAAAACCCTATCCACACAGGACAACTGGCTTCGTTCCAAAAACACATAACACATACACAGTTTGAGGAACAAACATCTCACAGGTCTTCTTCAAGTTTGTAAAACTCAGTGCCTTTTCTACAACAGTGGCCATTCCCAAAGGGACAGGAGGAAGCCCTCCTGGTTAATCTTGTCTGTTGGTACTTAATAACTTCACAGTCTTTCCTACATTAGCACTTTACTCCTCTATAATTAATTTTAACATGGTTAGAGGAGTAGAAGTTAAATTATTGTTTGTACTGACTTCTGAAACAACCCTCACTTCTGGTCCTAGCAAGAATATATGGATAAATATCAGTGCTATGGCCCAAAAGAAGATGTTTGCATACAGCATTCCTTGTGCTCCTGCAATTACACAGCAGAACAAAAGTTTTCCTCACTGCCATTTGTTTTTTCTGCGTTATACTGGTTCCCTCCACCCCTTGATGCTTTATTACCTGCCTTAACTACATGTGCCTTTAACGTGGAACACACCAGCTTCTGCTATTACAGCTTCTACTGACACCTCCAACACATCACGCTTTTTTAAAACTTTTTTTTTTTAAAAAAAACTTTTTTAAAAAAGCTTCGTTTTCTTTTGGAATTGTCTTTACATGATGTATCACTAAAGCAATCCAACACTGTAGGGCAAATGGCAACTGCATGAAATTAATACATTAATTGAAGCTCTTCATACTTGAGAGGTCCCTTCTTTCCACAGAAAAGGGTTAAAAGCACTTAATGATCTGGGTTAATAATAGTCAAGCTACTGAGTCAATGGAGTGATGAATCGAGAAAAAACATTAATGCTGGATAGAATGCGTGACCTGCTCTTTCAAAGGCAAAAAGCTAAAAATGCCTTCCCTTTAAAACAGCAAGCAACCCTGAGTGATCTAGGCTCATGCAAATGCTTCATTGACACCAGTCTGGTGGGTTAGTATGAGGAGTAAAACATTGGCTGCTCTCAAACCAGTAAAAAATCATGGAAAAGACACTTTCTCAGTAATCAAGGCCAGAATTTTCAGGGAACATACTTAATTTGTTCTCAGGGGAATTTAACAGCCTGCCTTCCAATAGCTTTTTTGAAATCCCCAGACTTACAAGGGTAACTTTAAAATCCACCTTTATGCTTTAACACACATCTTTAGCAGCAACATCCACAGCACCAAAACTGAAATGACAAAAAAAAAGAATCAGGGGAATTATTTACTTGCAAACAATTGCAGATAATGACATTTTCTCACTTAAACAGAGGATGAGCAGAGATGAGAAAATGTAAATGTGACCTATGGCACGTTAGGCAGGAGGAGGGCTCTGGTATGCAGAGAGGTTCAGCTGGGAGCCATCTCTGGGAAGAGCAGCAGATTTCGAAAAATGCTACAGCTAGAAACTCAGTGTCACTGCTTTTCTGGAAATCAAAGTGATGTTATCTCTCAGACTCACTTATAAAGTACACATAGTTTTTGCCCCTGAGTATTCCCATTTAAAAAAAGGGAAGTACAAATGTATCACTTAAAAAATACAATTTTTGCTTCTTAAATCTTTATCTAAAAAGTTTCTACCTATGAAAGGGAAAAAAACCAGCTCATTTGGGTGCTCACAGCTTCCTCATATGTTGAAAAGCTGAGATGCTAACTAAAGTATTAGTGTACTAACAGAGTGTCACTCCATGCTGAAATAGGAAATACACTGGATGATGTCTTTCAAGCTTTACTATAGGAAAGCACTTGAGCACAAGCACAATTTTAAATGCAGCGCCATTAAAAGTGCCAAAGTAAAAAAGACGGTTCATACCTTTAGGCATATTTCAGCATCTCTACAAATTTAGACTCTTGAACTAATATTAAGTACAAGTATGTGAAGTTGGACTTTCACAGTTCCTAACCTGGATCTGAGATTTCCTCACTTTGTGGCTTTGACCTACTCATTTGTACAGGCACCTTCACTTCCCCTTCAATAAGAAAAACATTTCTTGGCTGCATCACCAGAAGTGTATTATCTGAAATTGTTTACACGCTTTGAAGATGAGAGAAACATACGCTTACTTAACATCATATGTTGTTATTAAATGCAATTCTTATGCCTGAGCCAGAAAGCTTAATAATCTGAATGTATAAGATAAATTACAGTTATTCATGACTCGATCTAGACTACCATCTAACTCTCTTCTGTCTAGATCTTAGATGTTCCATCACTGCAGTACTGCATAACAATAAACAATAAAGTGTTGCTGCTTCATCTAGAACCACCACTGATAGTATAATCAGAGTTGCAACAAAATTAATTTTAAAAGATCCATATCTTTGCAAAAAGCAAATGTTAATGCATGAGTTCTGGAACAACAAAAATATCATGCCCCTTTAGGGAACACGTGTGTAATCTATTTCTCTTGGGCTCAGAGAAAGCTCATTTTTATATTTATTTTTCTTAAATCACACTGTTTGCTCCTCCGTAGATGACAGCTTTTGATTCTTACATTTGTCAGTGCTGAACTTTGCGCTGCCAAATTCACAAGAACACTCTATACAAAGCACCAGCAAACATCGCCATTGAGATAGTTACTGACAGACAGTGTTTTGTAATGCAAATAATTATAACAATCTCTTTCCCTCAGTCTGTAATTGTAGGGTAGGATGGAGGACAGGTGGGTAATTTGAGCTCTGTTATGCACTAAAGTTTTAAAGTATTTCTCTGGACATGGATTTGGATTGATGGTTGATGTATCATCAGTCACTTAGAAATCTTGAAAAATTCTGCAAACACCACAGCCAACATCCTACAAACCTTCTCCCTTGTACTGGTTTGTTTGGGTTTTTTTCCTATCAGCAAGTTAACACAAATAATTGTTTCTAATTGAACTGCAGTGCAGGGGGAAAAAATGGGTAAATGGATGCAGCAATGAGCTGGACTATTGGATAAAAAGAAAGCTTGCAGGAAGAACAGTGAACAGCAGCAAAAGGACGATAAAGGACCAAAGCGTACGCTGTTGCAAAAAGTAACAATTACCGAACCACAGGCAGTCTTTGTTTTGCACGATCTGTAATTCTAACACTGGCTCAGCAAAAAAACTTTTCACTAAAATAACCTGATATGGCCAAATGATATGGGACCCTTTCAGCTGGGACTTGTCTGGTTTTTTTTGCAGAAAATTCAGGAATAGCTTAGAGCAAAATTTTAGTATTTCTCAGACTGAAGAGACTTGCTGGCCCAACAGCGTGTTATTTACACACTGATCTTGAAATCTAGGACAGGAGCTTGTTAATGGACTACTCTAGGAAAAAGTAATATGCTAACACAATTTTCAGCCTGAATTATTCCAGCAGATTCCACATCAAAGATTGAGCAAATCTTCCACAGAAAGTAATTCTTGGAATAATCCATAACATCACGAAGGTGGAAAAAGATCACAGCACGCTTAATGGAGTATATAGCTACAATACTTAACTTTTTGGTCAAAAAACTTCAAAAGCTCAAGTCAACAAAGAAGCAAGATTTTTCCAGAGAAGAAATCTTAACAAGGTTTCTCCAGCACTACTTAATACCACTGCTTAGCTCTCTGTTTGGCATAGTATATACAAATCACCTGTTTTACAGTGGTTGTTAAGTGCAGAGTGTGTGTGCAAGGACCACGTATGAAGGGGCACACACAAGTACACTGGTAAAAATACTGATCAGTTTTCTGGCCACAGTGCGCAGTGCCTCAGACTCTCACCCAAAGCTGCGGGCATTGTTTCACATGTGCACTTGGAAAAATGAGTGAGGAGAGTCTACTACGAATTATCTTTTCTATTACCCAATCAAGCGAAGTACTAAGGCTAAGGCAACTTTTAGCTCCAGTAATCTCTCTGAAACAACTGAAGGCTGAGCTGCACAACAGCTTTACTGGCTCAGACAACGAGGCCTTGGACAGACATTGGGTGTCCTTAACTTCTCCATTCACCAGCTGGAGAGTTATGTCCCTACTGGCAAAAATGCTCAAATGATGGTTCATTATTTATTTCAGGCCATATAAACAAGCCCAGCTGGTCCAGCCTGAAGCAGGTTAAGAAAAACTATAAAATCTTCACAGGCGGACTACAGGAATGGCAAACTCTACAGAGAGGGGATAAACTTAAATGTGGAGAACATTTTCCAGCCACCATGGTTACGTGGGCCTCAAACAACTACAGAGATTAAACCTGCTGATTGCTGCTTCTGTCTTCTTCTCCACATAAAGTTCTATCTACATTTGAAACAATGAATTACAAAAATGCCATAAGGCAATCCTCAAAGTCCTACATTCAATTCAGGCAGCTACAGGCTAAAGTGAACACACAAGCACCAAAAGAAAAGATTGCTGACTGTACAAAATAAGCCTCCACCTCTGGGAACAGCAGCAACCTCTCATGCTGCATACAGAGTAGGAGCTGGCACTTTCTCAAGTGACCGTCAAGTGATCAGCACCACTTCCCTACCTTCTTACTCCCTCAGCAGGAGTCCACAGCAGTCCAAATTATTTAAAAGGCATAATCACTAGGAAAGGAGGACTATTGACAAAGAAGATATAAATAAAAGTACCAGTTCTGCTCTCAGATGCTCAAAGAACTATGGGATTGTACAGCATGTTGACAGTAGGTCAGTGTAACCATACGGTCTGGCTCTTCTGGGGAATGCTTCATCTCTAGTCCTCAGAAACATTACATGAGGTCTCCAAATGTTCACCATGGTTCAGGGAGTCAGTCTTCTAAAGATATAAGAAGCAAATTACATTCCCACTTGAATTTAATCCTAAAGCTCAACTGTTTTAGTTATCCAGTGGCTGTAAGTTTCTCTCCAGCCTTTATTTTCAGTTTTCTAGTCAAAGTATTTTACCAATCTCCAGCAAAATTTTACCTGCTGTTGGAACTGGATAATATTTATAGAGCGCTTAGAGCATTCTGTGATAGCAAGTGCTACCAATATCCATGAAAAGGTAACAAAACTTGCACCTATAAAAACATGCTTCCCCCTCTGGATTGAAGGAAAAAGACATAATTTTGAAACAGGTGTAACAGGATTTAACAATAATACTAACCAGAGGGAAACAAGACAACAGGAAGGAGCAGAAAACTAATGTAAGTCAACCACATGAAAACGAAAATGCTTTTCCAGTATATTAAAATAAGACAGGTCCAGAATGGTAATACACTGAAAAAACCCAACCAAAAACCATATCAGAGGTCAGACACCCATAATGGAAGGTGCTCAGATGAGAACTGGAAATCCTGCTGTATTTTAAATGCTGGTGGAGCACACGATTGAATTTCACTGCTGAACATTATTGGGAGAAAACGGTGATCAATGCGTTACAGCTTATCCTCAGTCCAGTTCATGACTAAGTTGTAAGTGTTAAGGGAAAATACTTGTATTTGGAAATGAAAGACTTAGGATGTGGAAGAAAAGTTTGAAGCTTTGGACTGCGTGGTTGAGAAATGAGAGGGCTATAAGCAGAACCCACACAGATATACAAAATAATATGAAAAGAAAATACAAATTGGATAGTATTATTTACCACAATTAATAATGCAATACAAAATGGATAGACAGTGATGTAGAACAAAGACAATTTGAAAAGAGGAGGGGGAAATATTTCTACACAGCACATAACCAGTGGTAGTTTTCCTAAAGGTATTATCAAGACCAACAGCTGAGTAAGATTCAAAAAGGATTTAGACATTTATATGCATAATGAGAACATCCACAGCTACATTATATGAGATTAAAAAAACACAAGAGATATAAACCTTGATGCTTCAGTGAATAAGTCAACTTCTTGCTGGTGGGCATTAGAAAAAATCTTTCCCAATAGGCAAACTGCTCCAGAATTACCCATTATGGTCCTTCCTTCTCTTACCCTTGGAGCAGCTGGTGCTGAGCACTCAGAGTCAGAATGCCAGAACAGACAGACTTGCTTTGGCCATTTCTACATTTCGAGTAAAAAACACAAAAGGTATTGTTATACAATCTGATTAAGTATACGTGATAGTGAGCTTGCAGAATTTGAAAAGGAGAATAGAGCTTCTTATCTCATAATTTCCTTTAGCTGTCATTAACTGGGGAGTTTAAGGCACTGTAAGACATTAGCTTTGGCTTTTACAGAAAATTCCGCTTGTGTACATCTTTCTTTAAAGCTGTATTTGGCATTTCACGTTACCTCTCAGTCTCTGGGCCAAACTCCCTGACAATATCCAGCCCCACTGTAAAGCACACGGACAATCTCCTCACATGCCGTGGGTGCTCCTGTTTAGCGAGAAACTGTATGCACTCAAATTCTGCTTTCTTGCAGCTTACTACTCACTCAAATGTGACACCAGTCCTCATGATGTGTAAGGTAGCACCATTCCAATTAACCATACTTTTCTGGAAGACCATGCTTTAACAGTTGTCCTAGTAGCCAGCCCTCCTTCCTTCCTTGCAATAATGCTGCGTCCCACAACATTATTTTTCCACTCTTCCTAACTCTTAATAAATAAAAATTCCTTCAACCTATCCCAAAAGGCAAAAATGTCTTTTCAACACCTAATCCAGTTTGTTGGAAAAGCTTCACATACAATTAAGATTCTCAAAGAATTTGACACTGTATTCTGTCACCTATGCTTAGCCTGGAAAGATGCTCACTCACATGAAAAGAGCTATCTGTGGAACAAGACAGTCCACCCAAACCCTAAGGCTTATTTGCATTTAAATATATATATGAGAAAGGGTTGTGACATGAAGATGGATTGCGGTCCCTGTTTGAAGGACCATTTCTGAATTCTGGCCCATGATCATTTAGTGTCAGACACAGGCACATTTCCCAGAGCAAGGACGGAATCCCACACAGATGAGTATCCTAAATACTAGGCTGAAAAAACATACTCTCCTTTCAGTATGAACAAATGCACTGTTAAAGCTGCTCTATTGTTCAGAAAAAAATCTTCACAGAAAGACAGAAAACTGTCTTCTAAACTTAACCTTCCCCTCTTACTCCAGCCCAGAGATCCAATCATTGGGCCCCTTACGTGAGAAAAAGCATGTTTCAAAAACCTACAGCAATGTCAACTGGATTTCCCCACATTCAAGGTAAAAGGTTTCAAGGCTGGCTACCTTACATGAAAGCAGGCATCCCTATCTGGCTGTTTGTTGAAACGGCCATGGCCGCTGTTTGTGTATAGGGCAGGACACTGGAAGCTGAAGCTGCCAGTTCATCTTGCTCGCAGCAGACCCATGAGACCAGGCTCCACAGAGAATACAGACGGTAGAAGGATCTGACTGTGGACACAGACTGTCTCACCACAAGACGGGACGGCACTGAGCTGCCCAGTGCTGAAGAGATTAAGCATGTCTAAGACAATCACAGAGAGAACTTCTGGCCCTCAGCTTTACAAGAACTAATGTACCTAATGGGATAGACTAAGGCCTGAGAAACACATTTTCTGACTTATGTGACTAGCTCCCAATTACATTTTTCAGATATAAATAAACTGACATAGCTATCAATAACAGTGGGAATTGCACTTCCAGAGATCATGCCAGACCCCAAGTGAAAAGAAACCACCCTTTGTCTGCTACTACCTTTGCAGAAAAGTCAATGTTTAAATATTACTGAATTTGAATGCTGATGTAAACACATATAATATCCATTGGATCCTATCTGAACACGTGTATTTATACTTTCACCATATGCCAAAGGCATCTAATTTGAAAGAGGAGAGAAAAAAAACCTATTTATTTCTTTTATAAGAATCTGGCATGCGTACAAAATTTGAAATGCTTTATTTTTATAGATCACATTGTAAATTAATGTAAATAATTCAACATGAAGCTTATTCACTGTGCTGAAATGACTGGCATTTTTCAAGAGGATAAAGAGAACTGCTTGACTAAGGATATCAGCAAATTATATAAAGGCAAAAAAG
The DNA here is from genome assembly GCA_013400335.1 of Eurystomus gularis. Classification (NCBI taxonomy): domain Eukaryota; kingdom Metazoa; phylum Chordata; class Aves; order Coraciiformes; family Coraciidae; genus Eurystomus; species Eurystomus gularis. The sequence goes on along the minus strand of VZZY01023153.1, from coordinate 139,202 downwards.
ACTTAGCAACTTCCAGTGAAATATTTCAGACTACACAGATTGTTTCACATTTGAAATTGCACAGTATGTCAGAGGTTAATGTGCAGTGTGCAGCACATATTTTGAGGATCTGTTGTTTACACTTTGAACAAAAAAGATTGCTTTAATTTTTAAAAAACGTATGTGGTTGAATGAGTACATGACCACATTGCTCGGATTTCACTTGCACTTGGCTCAGGCTATTGTATCATCAGGTATCAGAGGGGTTTTTTGTCCTCTCTAGAAAGTTAGCGGTATAAGAAGAAAGGAAACCACTGACAGCTCAAGGTCATTCATAGAGACTGCTCTTGCTAAATATATCCATGAACATAGGTAGAAATGTGGTAATCATAGGTGCCAGCTGGATGCAACCAATCGCTGGTGCAGACCACCAACTCAAAGGATGACAAAGATTTTGAAGTCCAAAATAAGCTCTCAGATTAATTCTATCTTAATTAAAGAATCTAAGATTTCTTGTATCCTCCTTTATCTCACACTATAACATGCTTCAAAAATTCAAATGAAAACCAAAAATCCCAATACCATCCCATTAGGTTAAAAGCTAATCAGGCAAGAATTATTTTTCTATTTGGTCAGACTTGGACAACCACACGTGACTTTCAGTAACATGCTATGGATTTGTCTATATTTCAGTTGAGCATAAAAGACATTTCCCTCCATCAGCAGTTAGGAGGTTCCATTAACCCAAGGCTGTAAAATATGCATAACATATATGGGTGCAGTATAGAGTCAGATGGGCTACGCTGATGGGCTTCTGTAGCAGATGTCTTTTTAATTTCTCTGAAATAACATAGCTGCTGTTAGAGCTAAAATTTCTAATAAAAATGTAGCACACCTTTCAGAGATCTTATATACCATTACAGTCCAAACAGCCTGGCATGCTGGATGTTCTGAGGCCCTAAATGAATCCTAATTCAAAGTTTACAGCAAGCTGCTATATTTATAATTGATGACAATACTAATTACAGACATACAGGCACACACGCTATCTTCATCTCCCTTTCAAGGCTTTAAATATGAATATATAGCCACAAGTTGTTGCATGATTGTAACCTTAACATATTCTTTTTTAAAGCACAGGGCTTAAAATTCTCATTAACAATAATTGGGTTTAGAAGCAGGAATTCCAGGAAGGATGTGTTGTCTCATTAGATATTAACTAGAAATACTGTAAAATATTCTGTTTACGCATTGTTAGAATTCTGGAGGTTGTTTTTTTTCCCCCTGTTTTCATCTTTCAAATTAACACCTCTATGAATAAGTCATTTAGAGCTAAACAAAAGCTCCTGCAATTCTAGAAACCATGTGTGTACTTGTAAGCTCCCCCAAGGATACAGCCTTCTCACTAAATTGTAGAGTTATAAGAGAACAGCTCTACAGCACCTGCTTGCCTTATTGCACAGGTAATTAATCCCCACCACAGTTTATGGATCTAGTAATTCCAGCTGCATCATGTCCTCTCAAAATCCCCACCATCCTGGGGGTCAAAAAACACTGGTGTAGCTCTGCTTCATGATATGCAAGGGCCTGAACGTGTTGATACTTCTTGACTGCACACAGGACCACATCATCACCTCTCTGTGCACAGGAACATGAATGAGCAGGTACAGTTTACTTCAGGATTCAAAACAGAGAAATCAGAAAAGCTGCAATTTTCTCCCAGGCAACAATCTCTTCCTGGAGTCACCCATAAGTAGTTTACAGATCTACCAGGAAACTGTTTCTGCTCAGAGACTGATCTTTCTGAGTCTCAGAAAACACATTTCCTTATATTGGATATGTCAGGATAAGATCTTTGTTAGTGGTTTATGCCTGTTTCCTAAAGTCAATCAAAGCATTTCCAAGCACTCCAAAGAAATAGGGTTATGCTCATTCCAAACATGTTTACAAACCTCAGTCCTCAAGACACCTCAAATACCAAAAAAACGGGGAGGAGGGGGAACACACACAGATTTGGCTGTCCATAGTAAGATTCACAAAGGGCTTCTCTAGCTCTTCTGCTTTAACAGTTACTCTCCAATGCTCACAGTTATGAAAGGTGATCCTTGCAGCTGCCACTCCCAACTAGGAGATGACACATGGTCATTTGTTTAAAAGAAAAACAAACAGAACTGCCTTCTTAAATTTATGTTTGTCGTGGACTGGTTATTTAGCAGTAAAAAAAATCCCAAGGGATGCTTCAGTAATTGATTTCCCAGAGCAAATCTACAGAAGGATACAGAGTTAGTTCAAAATAAACAAAGGTGTAGTTAAGAGTTAATACAAAACACTTGTATCAATTCTCATTCATGGCTGAACCTATGGTCCTTTCACATACCAGTTGTTACTTCAGAGAATATATATCTATACCTCTCAGGCGTATATCTACGCCTCTCAGAGAAACTTTTTTCTATAGGAAGGAAAGCATCCCACAGAAAACAAGATAACTGTCAAAGTCTCCTAATGAAATTAATAGTCGCTTGCAAAATTTTGCCACAAATAACTTAAACAAACAAACAAACAAAAACCCACCAACAAAAAACTCAAACAAAGCCCCCCCAAAACCCTACACCACAAAAAAACCCAAACGCACAGTAGAAAGCAGTATCCTTTTTATGGCCACTTCATTGCTTGATTGGTCAAAACTGACAGTGTGATTTATCATCTTCACTTCATCTGTTAGGGTCAAACCTTTCCAAAATGCTGCAGGACCGCAAAGGACACTGCTCCCACCCTCCTCTTCCTTCCATTAACTCACTGATGATTCAGTAAAGCTGGGCAGGGTATTTCAAAAGCTGCGACTCCACACCATGGCATTACACCAGATCTTTTGCAAATGTTCCTTCTCCTTTGTGGCAGAACCAAACCTCTATAAAACCACTTAGTTCTTAACATTAAAATCCTGAAGAAGATTAGATAAAAAGGAACTATATTTATGCGTATGGTAAAAAAAAAAAAACAACCAAACACCAACCTACAAAAGTCAAGAATAGATGCATGCATACACACACACAAAAGAACAATGGGTTTTGTGGATTAACTGCTCTTCAGAGCAATGATAAATCCCCCACTAGACTTGACATTACATTTTGTACTTAGATTTTACTACCACTTGAAACATTTAACAATCAAATAAGTTTGCAGGACACACCTCTGTCCACAACTCTGTTACATCTCCAGTAGCTACTCAGTTCCACCCCACAGACTATCAAGTTATTTAGCAATGTTTCTACATTGATAGGGAGTACTTCTACGTTCTTCTGGCATTTCTTGCTTTCCGTAGGGTAGGCAAGCTTAGAGAGCTTACAGAAGCTGGTGCTGCAGGGCAAATCCTTGAAGAATCAGGGCATTCTGTAAAATGAGGTTTGGATGTTGCATCCTGGCTCTCTTTGCAAAATCAGCTATTGTCTTTATTTTGACATGTTTCTGTGTAGAGTACCAACAGCTCACCTACACTGCCATCAATTCATCAAACCAGGAGTACAGTTATGTGCCTTTCCAGAGTTTCCTGGAGAATGCCATGAGACAGAGTATTATGCATTTCTCAACTCAAAGGCAACAGTAGTTTATATCAGATGCAATAAAGTGAAGTAGAACAGGTCAGCACCTACAGTGTGCTTGCTTTGTCTACCTTAACGAGACATCCTTCAGCCGAGAACTGACTACTGGCTTCTTTAGACTCAGCAGCCCAGCTTTTCTCGTCTCTTCTGACCTACATTTGAAACAGCATCTCCTCATGTGGCCCAGGGGGTGCTTAGGACTGTATCCGATTTTTCCACCCAGGAGGGAAAGGAAAATGGCACATACTATCTCTCATCCACCATGCAACAGACAAGGACAGAATGGTCTCTCTTACAGATCTCCATCACAGTTTTAGCAAAAACACCTTCTCATCCATAAAAGCACTCGGGTGATATCACTTTCGTAATCTCTTCCACCATTTTATAACTGACTATGCTTGCACGAAGACAAAAGATCTTTTCTTGTAGGAGGTCCCGATACTTATTCCCCACTCAAATTGATAGTGCTCTTCTCATGCTAATATAACAGTTACATGGTGTTTTTTGAAAGAACATTCACATTGTCATCAATAATGTTTACAGATACAGGGGTGGAAACAGACTATATAGAAACCATACGTAGCATACATAGCATAATGTTGTACCCTAACATTTCCCACAGACAGCTTGCCTCTGCTTTTGAGAGATACAGCTCTGTGTAACACTTCACAATCCAAACATCTGAACACAACATGGTCATTTCTAATAAATTGCAGGCTCTCCGTAACTGATGTACCAAAGACTTTTGACCGGCTTTATCATGCTTTGTCCAGTAATTCATTCGCACTAGCAAACTATGTTTATGAAGAGAAACAAACATGTATCCCTATAAATAAATGAATTCTATCACTTGTAACTGCATATAAACAACCACATAAAAGGTTACATTATTATTCTCTATTATTTACATACTAGCAGTCCATACTGTGGCATTTTCTACATCCTCAGTACTCAAATTTGCACTCTTAACAACAGTGTTGTGTTCTGGGTTACAGTACAATGCACCAGCTAAGAAAATATTTTACAATGATACATTGAAAGTCTCCAAAAACTAAGACCAACTCTGTATTTTTTCCTGCATAAAATAGCCAGAATAAAATGTGCAGTGATGCATACATATGGTGTCGCATTGATGTTCTTAGCACCATTAAGTAGTCAAGAAACAGAAGTAGTGTTAACACTGAATCCCAAATTGTGCTAGAAAAGCCATATTAATTCAGTTTTTGCATCCATAATTCCTCTGCTCTACAGTTCCTCTGAATCTTATGATGCTTGTACACAGCACCTAATGCAACAGACCAAGAGTTCTGCCTGTAGATCCTAGGAAATAACCTTACTATGGCAGTTCTCACACGCACACCTGCGTACCAGAAATGTATACACACATACGGAAGTACAAGCTTGTATTTCACTCTTTGTTATCTACAATAAACTGTAGCTTAACCAAGCCAGTTTTACTTTGTGCTGTTAGCCTGAGCAAACTAAGAAAAACATTACATAGTCATTATTTTGTATAAATAAGTGATAATATTCACCTTTTTACCACCTGAAACACTCACTTCTATTTATTCACATTTACCATATCTCCTTCTAAATCCTCCTACATCTCTAATGCACTTATCATCATAATAATTCTCAAGAGTTACACCTAAGTATACTCTCGACGAAGCAACATCAGAGATACTTGTTGGTTTTTCAGGTCTGTGCATTTTGGTCTCCTGACAAGATTCTGCACTACTTGTCTGCAGTTCTTATTGATATCCATTTGCTCGTCGACATTCCTGTATGCTTCTGATCATGATTTCCACCACATGACTGCATGTGGGTTGTTTCGCACTCGCTTTAGTGATTTAATCCTCAGATCCACAATCTCAGTTTTATTGATAATACCTGAAGAACAGAATATTCCAGATCTGAAATAAGTTTTAGCATTCCCAAGTCTCAGTGTCATCAAAAAGCCATTGTATTCCAAGTTGTAAGGGAGGTTAACAAGTTGGGGAGGCAAGGGGGAAATGGACAAGACACATGACACAGCAAAAAAACAAACCTGAAATTCTGGCTCAAACTTGATTTTTTTTATCTCCCTCCCCTCAAAGCAAAAGCTTACATAAGAGACTGAATGCACCAGTAGTGGAATGATTTTGATTTCTTCCCTTCCACCTACACAAAAAAGGCTGGTTCAGATTCCAAACAAATGGGTTAAAATTTGTCTTTTCTTAAAAATGTTTTTGTAATTGTAAAAATGATTCCATATTTTTTAACTTTTTTAAACATTCCCTATTAAAAGCTACTTAAAATTCTAAAGTTTTGCATATTTAGTTCTAAAAGGTGAACACATATGAAAATGTAATAAAAACAGATAAAGGGAACATTTAAAAATTATAAAACTGAGCTGGCATTTCTTAAAGGTAATTTTTGGTTTATAGAATTGTGAAATTTTACTCCTAATTCCAGAAAAGAAAATTTTATGAACCTTACTCTTTTTTGACAGAAGAAAATACTTCCCATCATGTACACGGATCTGTTCTTTGGGGAGAGAGGAAAAAACTACGCTTTTCAGAATGCCTGTCATGGGCCATCTTTAAAGGATATATCATGGAGTCATCTTAAAACCATCTCATCGCATGACTGCTCATCCCAGATTCAGCTAAGATTACCCATCAGCTCCTGCTAGCCAGTCTGTTCTTCCAGCCTAGTCAAAATGTTGAAATACCAGAATCTTTTAAGAAATCTTTTGGTTTCAGCTTGGTACTTGCACTTAGAAGATCAGTTTACAATGTTATGCAAAGGCACACAGTCCTTGGGTTTGGGTATATTCAGAAAATTACGCGGAAATCTTGTGCAGTTCCATGAAAATCTGCTTCCTTGTGATGCCCATCATCATCTTTTTCAGATGCCAGGATGTATTGAAAAGCTTGTTGTTACCAAACATTTCGTACAGAAGTTAAGCCTTCTTATCCCCTTAAGATGTTACCAGTGTTTGCTTATTTTACTGAGGGCTAGACAATGTCACTAAGACACAGCCTGGAGCAGCATGATTCTGCACTGGAGCATTCCGCAGGAATGACTGCAAATTAGACAGAGGCGATTCCATCCTGCTTCCCTGATGTTGGAGACAGAAAGTAATTAGCCGCTGGCCTATAACAGCAGCAAATCATTAACCCCTCCTGCCCCTAAACATTAGCTCAGCTATGCTGGCCACTGAATTGCAAAGAACAGAAATACATCTCTGTCCATCTTCTGCTTTGTCTGCTCCAGAGAATCAGCATATATGTGCTGTCCCCGGCTCCTGGATATCCAGTCTGGGAAGACTTCTGGAGGGGACTGGGCAGCATTTGTATTTGCTCAGACCTGATACCCAAATCACAGTCCAGCCTTCAGTGATTGCAAAAGCTTACCAGACCTCCAGAATGGGCAAAGGCGCCTGCACACACGCTGCAGCTCCTGTACAACACTGCACTGTGACAAGTCAGCAGATACAAAGAAGGGTACAAAGGAAAAGTAGGATCGGGAGCTGGGTTTTGTCACCACTGTCTTCAGTTGTCTTCATTATACCTAGACCAGGTTTTGTTAAATACTGTTTTGGTCTCCATCTAATAAAGGCAATGCCATTTAACCTAGACTATAAAAAGCCATTCCAAAATCCTAACTTTGAGAAGCATTTCATCAAAGTAAGTATTTCCTTCAATACTCTTACTACATGTACTTGAGACATACGTTGTAAGAGCAATTTTTTCTTCACAGCTATCAGCCTAGAAGCAAAGTAGGCCAAACACATCCATCTAACTCAATGGTCCAAACATAAAAACGTAGGCCTTCTTTTACAAACGCTTCTAAGAAATTATGTCTTATCCTTTGAAAGATGGAGTCATTGCACTGGCATTACACAGCCCGTGCATTAGATCAGACAGCAAATGAGATATTGATAGAACTATTTTGAACAGTCAATAAGCTCTCTAATGATTGATAGCTTTGAGCTAACTCTGGTAATATCAACGTCTGCACTTGGAAACCAGAGATTGAAACTGTAATGCAATATTCTCTTTGTGCAATTCATAAGCTTAACGCAAAGGTAGGCAGTGGCTCCCACTGAGGGATCTGCATGGGGGCCTTTATTCATAGTGGAAGGAAAGAATGACAGCAAATTTTACCGGTTTTAATCTTTCCATCTAAATCCAACCAAAGCAGTATCTCAGAAGATAACAACAAGGAGGAGAAAGCCACAGGAGAAGCCAAGCTAAATCACTGAGTAAAAGAATAAACTAAGGAAACAGAACTACCCCATGAACATCGTGCTTAAAACACTCTGCAGGTTAGTCCCACAGATCTCAGCATAAGTCAGAACAGAGTAAGTCACTGGACACTCCAAGGAAAGAAATGAAGTTTTCTCTTAGGCTACTTTATGTACTACAGTCAAGGAGAAAAAGTCACTATTAAGACGTGAAAAAGGAGCAGAGAAGAAAACACAAATCCAAGACATTTAGAAATAATATCCAACAATTACCAATGCAGACCTAAAGTAGCTAGATTTTTAAAAAAACACGTGCTCTGTATTCTCCCAGCATAAGCTTCTTTCATCTCAAGGGGAATAAAAAAAAGCCACTATTAAAAATATTCCTTACACCTGTAAAAATTGCTATTTGCAGAAGAATGAAGAAGGAATTTTAATTCCCTAACTTCCATCTAATAAGGACTGAAATTCACAATAGCATATTTATCTTAAGTTTCCAAGCTGTCAAGCTGATAGTAATGCTCTGATAAAGCTAGAAATCCTGTTTGAATTACAGTTATTCATGTACAGTAGTTTCTACTTGGTTATCAAAGAAATTTCCCTTTTAATTTAACTCCAAATTTGAGAGAAGAAGAAGGTGAAAGAAGTAGACTGGGAGTCTTTCCTTACCATTTATAAACAATTATTTCTCCTTGAAATCTTATTGAAATCTTATTGAGTTAATGCTATTATTCACAGGATATTGGCTCACACTTGAGAGAGGCTTGCAATCCAGCTATTAGTAAAGCAAAATGCAAAAGACATTAAGATTCTCTACAGTGGAGAGAAGGTCCACAAGGATTACTTGAGCAAATTAGCTGTTAACAGTTTAAAACCTGAGCTGCGTCAGACTACAAGCACTATCATCGCTCCAGTTGCGATCAGCGATGTTTCAGCACCCTCAGGCATATCCCTGTTCTGACCCCTCTGCCCCCAACGATGATGCATCCTTGCTCCCTCCTACACAACACAGAGTATAGGGGCGCCTGCACAGCTAGGGATTCTCTTCGGAAAACCGACTGTCAGCAGAGGTAGCTCTCCTTTCACTTACTCAGTATTACACCAGTGCGAGTCTGCAATTATCCATAACGCAGCACTTGGTTTATCCTGACATGCGAGACTGGGATCCATACGTAAAACAAATACAATTCAGCACTTGTAGATTTATTGTCATAATCTACTTGACCAATCCAAAATATTTACTTCACCACTAGTATTCCACCCCAAGGAGGTCATATCCTACGGCAGCACTTCAATCAGTTTTTTACATCCCTCTTACTGTTACCTACGTGCCTTCTCTCTTTGCCTTTAATAAACACCATGCCTGAACTATGGTGTTTGGGTAATCATCTCTAACGCAGGCTTCACAGAGTCCAGACAAAAAGTCCTTATTTTTAATTTATACCCTTTACACACATGCAGAAAGCTCCTTGAAATTGTAATTCACTAGAACAGTACAGTTGCAAGGTGTTCCAAATGCAGACATGTGAAGTGGTGGAGTATATTGTATAGCTGTGAGATAAGCACATTACATGTGGATAAAGTAATTTAAGAGAAACAGTGAGGACAAGAAAGGTTTTGAAAACTAATGTATGCTGTGCTGTTTCTTTATTTTCATTATGCTGACTTCTTGATTTAATACAAACTTAACAAACAAGCAGGCTTTGCAGCATATTAGAGTATCATGTCCTAAGCAAGGAGATAAAAATAACAGACATTCTTCAGACCTTATTCGAACACTTTCATACCGTAATAGAAACAATATTGGGGACAGTGAGGGATTCTGAAATTAAATAAAGAACAAAACTTGCACAGCAAAACACCAACAGTCAGAAGCCTACTCAAATGGGCATGTATCACTGTTCACATCCAGAGTTGGAAACAATTTTGGCTAATCTTTGGTTGTTACAAATAACATAAAGTGTCCATACTCTTGAGTTGTGCTGACTAACGGTATAAAAGCCCGGCTTTTTAAGTTCATTGAAAAGCAGTCCTTCTATACCTAATACTAGTCTCTAATTTGTTTTTACCTAAAAGAGACAGCATGGAAACAAATTATTTGGAAAGTGCAGGGAAAAAAAAAAAAGACAATGTATGATCGCTTAGGCTTATAACGCCTTACTCTTCCTCAAAGGACACTAGTGTGCATCTAAATCTGCATTTAGAATGTATGCCACCTAGTGGGAGCAAAAATTTGATCAAAATGCTAAAACACAATCCTCAAAAAAATTTCGGCAGGCACAGTGCAAGCTAGAGGGAAATCAGAACTTGCACTCAGTATTGAAGCATAGTGTTTACATACCAAGGCCTTCAAAGGAAAGGATTTCTGATTGTCTATTATCTCCTCCTTATTCCAAAACATGAGCAAAAGTTAGTTAAGACCTAGGTATGAAAAGCTACTGTTTGATACCACTGTGTGCAATGTCTACACTGGAAAGACAACTGGCTATAGATAGACTTCACTATCTTAGGTTAGGCCTAAATCTAGCGGTGCAGCTCAGTACAAACTATTTTACTTTTTTGTTACTTGAACTTTGGGAGGAATAGCCAAGTGCAGCGGTTTGGTTAAGCTGCAGCTATTACAAAACATATGTCCCTCCATAAGAGGCCAGTCTTGCATATATGTGAGCATGAAGGTAGGTGCACATCTGCCCTGATACATTTTTTTATCTTCATTTCAGTTTCATTTGGCATGTTAGATGCAGAATGACAGGAGGAACCTTCTTGTTCTAAGGTTTGCCAGCAGACTAAAGGGAAATAAACAAGTCTGTTTAGCTTCACAATGGATAGGTAAAAAGCAAACCACTTACATTTCAGATATAAATTTCACAAAACAGACCTATGAAACTTACTAACAAAAGATACAAGTATGTCAAAGACCACATGAATTCAAGGAAGACAAGCAACTCAGTTACTAAATACTCACAACTACTTCCAGCCTACCATGTCTCCTGAACAGCAAATGTCAACAAGTCCAAGAGCATATGAAGTATCCTGGTCCTAGTCTTGCTCTTTACAGTAACTTTTGGAAAGGGGACTAGATGGACCTTTGATGTGACTCAGCTCAGAAATTCTTGTTTTATGATAGGGCAAAACAACTTGTGTAACTAAGTCCTAGTTATTCAAGAGTAATACAGAAATAGGAGATTTTAGCTCAGTAGACTTCAAACACATAGTGGTCTAATATATACAGTAAAGATACTGGAACATTGTTTAAAATTAATGATACAAGGCAATGTTCTGTAATCTAATTATGTAACCTTCAAAAAAATACAATTCTTGAAATGCAGGAAGTGCCAAGACATAATCTTAGCTTCAACTCTAATCACCTTATATCACTAGTACAGGCACAGCAAGCAGTGTACATGAGAGGACAAGCATGAGAGCCTGGAAAAGTCTGATCTCTGAAAGCTTCACAGCATGGCCACATCGAGTGCCACCTGCCCGCTCTCAGCTCCTCCCGTGAAAGGCCATCCCTGAGGAGACATGGCGAGGGATTTTCAGGCCAATGCTATTTCCTCAGGGGCCAGCTCACACAGAGTGAGTGGCAGAAGAACAAGCCTGTGGCGAACTCCTCTAAAGGCCTAGACCCCTGCCTGGAGACCTACACCACCACAGGTCCATAGATCCATGTGGCAAAGCCTGTGGCAGGGTGACGAGGGATTTACTCGCCGTGGCACAGCCCTCACACGCGTGCAGAGAAAGGTCCCTCGGCGCCCACACACACTCACCTGTGTGCGCACTGCAAAGGGCACGGCCTCATTTTGTCACTGCCACCCCACAGCCTCATTTTGTCACTGCCACCCCACAGCCCCTCTCTGCCCACCCCTCTCAGCCTTTCCCACCCCGCTGCCCGTAGCCCAGCTCCACTGCAAAAGCATCCCCGTTGTGGGTTTTGCTTGGAAACAGTTACTGGAATACCGGAGAAAATGCTCAAACACTTGCCTTGAGCGCAACCAGCCAGGAGACAGGTGAGGATTTTATTTCTTGGCTCTTTCCCCTCCCTTTCCGTGCACGCAGGCCACTTGGCGGGCTCCCTGGCCGGCTCCAG
>VZZY01023153.1:9076-127292 GCA_013400335.1 Eurystomus gularis | reverse complement strand
GGCCGAGGGCCCCGAGGCGGAGTCGGTGGCGCTGCCGCCCCCCTGTCCCTGTCCCTGTCCCTGCCCCAGCCCCAGCCCCGCCGGCCGGTCCCCAGGCCGCCTCCCACTGCCCCCCGGCCTGGTCTCGTCCCCGCACCCCGTGTCCCCCATGAGCAGCGAAGCCCTGCAGCGGGGCTGTCGGGGTGCACAGGCCTCACCACAGCAACGATTCGAGGTGCCGCCTTCTTTCATTCTCTTCCCCGAGACAACAGACCTGGATTGCAGAGACGGTGGCAGCCTGGGCACACCTATCATGGCAGGAGCTGGAGAGGAGGATTCTACTACGGCTGAGTTTAGGTGTCACCAGGAGCTGGGTGCTGAATCTATAAGGCAATTGTGAGGAGGAAGCACTGTTTTGATCCATTTTGTGTTCTCAGCAGCATTAAGCACTTCATTTTTCACGGTTGCTTGGAAGTATTGCAAGCCCCACAGACGTTACTCCTCTTTTTGTCTCTTTTGTTCCTCAAGTAGAAGCATACTTTCTGTCCCTTTTAATTAAAGTCAAGGACATTGGTGCTGTGATTTGTCTTACTCTTCTCTCAAGAGAAAACTTCAAAATTACTTCTACCTGAGCTTTTAGTGCTGGAGAGGATGGCAAAGAGAAAGGACAAGGTCTTACGCTACTCAAGAACAACTCCTGCTTTCAACAAAACCGCTTCCTACAACCATATCTGAAATACCTCTACAGCTGGCATGATACATTTCACTTATGTGTGTTGTTTCTGTTTATTCTTTGTGCAACTTCAAATATCCTTCATGTAAGATTTCAAGAGAGAGATGATGCATTTTTTTGATTCATTCTGGTGGGTATTTTTACATGGAACTATCTGATGAATAGAAAGAAGTTAACAGTGCATTTGAGGCCTATCAATTTATTACACTCTTCAAAATTTGCTCAATCTTTTGCTCAGCCTATTATTGGGCCTCAGGGATAAGAGTCAGTAAACTGAAGCAAGAGACTGTTTCCATTCTTTGGGGGAAATGAAAAGAAAAATGAATGGACATGTTCAGTCAGGATCTGTGCAGGAAGTAGAAAGCAGTAGAAGACATCCTCACCTCTTGCCAGCTCCTCTTGAGAAGAAAACAGACTTTCACAAGCAAAACCCAAAGGTAAATAACTATCTGTGTTTATGTCTTCTGATTTTTAGTAGTGTTGAACATTTGTCGGATTATGCGTTAGTAATCAGGCTGCTGATCCAAGTAGTAAAACATGAATTTTGTCACCATATTTTAGACCCTGACACTCTAAAATATTTCTAAAGCTGGAGAAACAGAGGTGCAGGGGAAAGAAGAAAAACACCTGTAACAGCAGAAGGAAGCCTCAAGGGTGTTTGTATTAATGCATAGAGCTTAGCAGGGTGTTTTAGAGGAGGCATTGACATTTTCTGCAAATACTGTTAAAGAACAGACTTCCAAATCATTATGTGTTTTACAGAGGAACATTTGTGGAAAAAAAAAAAAAAAAAGAGGCTTTCTGAGAGTGTGTCTTCAGCTAGTAAACCAGTGTAATGAGAAGTTGGGGCCAAATGGGTGCCTCTTGCTACTTCTCTCACACACATGGTCCTGTTTAGTCCTCTGGGCTTGCTCTAGGGCTTGTCTGACCTCATAACAAGCTGGTTTGGGGAACCTAATGAGTAGAAAACTATTCATTTTCTTTGGGTTTCTACTTTGCTTCCCTGAGCTGGTTACTGTTAAGTCAAACAAGTGCTGAAGGAAAGGAGGATGAAGGGCAGAACTTCCCAGTTGTACAGCAAATGGTTTGGCTGATTTAGTTTTAAAATGAAACCTTCATGCCAACAGTTGATCCAAAGAGCCAGAGACTTACCTGGTGCAAATTGGTGAAAACCTAAGGAAACTCACTGGTTTTGCTCCAGATGGTTTGAAACCCATTGCATCTCAATTCTAGTTGATGTGCTTCCAAGGCAATACATGGAAAAGAAAACAGGGTAAAAGGAGCACTAAAAAAAATCTACCAAGGAATATAAAGTCAGTTCAGATCCGCATATCTACATAAACAAAGTAAGTTATGGGTATATATGATCTCCTTGCAGGCTGGGAACTAGCCAAAAATGATGCTGTCATCTTGCGTTTTTTACTAAACTGGACTATAAAGCAAGAAGTAAAACCCTCCTGTTTGGTAGCTCCTCCCACTCTTTTCCAGCCACCAAGGTTTTCAACTTAGTCTTCAGGCTTACTAGATTTTCAGAATTTGGTAAGACTGCTTTGCCTAATGTTATTTGCTTTATCCAGCCTTCTATGGCCTGTTGCATTTCCTTTTGCTAAACATTATTTTCCAAAGAAAAGTAATACCAGTATACCTGGTCACAGTATACTAGCAAGAATAAATTTCTCCACAGAGGCTATTTTGGGTCTGTGGTAGTTTATGACAACAAATAAAAAAGTGTATGAGGGAAGTTTGATCTGAGACAACTTAAATTGTAAGAAGAATAATAGCCTGTAAAGTGAATAGAAATGAACAACTAATCTGGTTTCAGCCCTTCTGATGTCTTAACAATATATTTTCCTTATTCTCCTGAGTACGTTGTTTTCAAATCTAGAGATAAGCTGAAGACGTAAAACTGATACAGAATCTGTGCCTCCATTAAATTCTCAAAATGCTTTTTTAGACACTTAAAACATTACTGTGTTTCTACTGAAGACTACAATAGCATCACAAAGAGGACAACAGGGCCAAAATCAAATTTAAAAGTAGATAAGCAGGTTGGTTTAAAATTTATAAGACATGAGACATTTGGTGGTGATCTACTTTTGCTATATGAAAAAGAACAGAGTATTTTGTAATTGCCAACAAATTGATTTTATGTTACAATATCTCTTGCTTTATTACATACTGATTGTCCTCTTATTCTATAGTGGCTATATCAAAAAATAGAGGTGTGGTACTTCTTTAGAATATTTAGAATATTTAACGTTCTTGAGGGAAGTTTGCATCAATGATGCTAAGAAGGCACTAAGTGCCCTCAACTCCCCATAAATTCAGTGAAAGCAGTAAGGGCTCCCTCAGAGCACCTGGCAACTTAAAGGCTTGAGGCCTTAGGCACTGTTCTTATTTACACCTGAAGAATAATGCAGACACAGATGTAAAATTGGAGGTCCTTTGTATCTTTTGTTTTAAGGCATGTTCCCGTTCAAATGTGCAATTCTTCTCTGATGCAGTGCCTTTACCAGTAATGGTGAGTGTATAATGATGCTATTCATACAGCCTCACTAAGAGCTAGATCAATGATACTTGTCACGTGTATGGTTTCCTGGGCTGCTTCTTAAAGCTAATTTTGATGGTATTACTTGAAAACACACATTTAGCTTTTGGGTTCCTCTTATTGATTTTCGTTTTTCTAAATGTAATGCTTGTTTCACCCTAATATGTAAGTGTTTCTTTAAAGTGGATCTATAATGAGGTAGTTTGGACTGTGTGTCTTACCTCTCTCTGCACACTATTAGTACTGGGCTCCCAAGGGCAGTTTGTGCAGTGAACTGCGATAATGAGGTTGATGGTTCATAAAAGGGCTGATGTGACAAATTACTGACCTGTTTTGGAGATTAAGTAACCGCACCTTTGCCAAGGTCTGCATATGAGCGTTTTATTCAGCGTAATTCTTGTAGTTGCAAGTATGGTAGTTACCCTGTTCCATGTGCCAAGCTGATCAAGAAAACAGTTGCAAAATATAATTTCTGATGCGAAGTTGTGCTTCTCTCAAGACAAAACACATTATTCTGTGATTCAAGATCTGCACTGGGTTAGATTTTATGCAGCTTCTTGCAATACTTGAGATCTTTAGAAGTTCTTCCAGTACCCTACATCTGCAGCTTTAGTTGGGAGAGCTTCAGAAGGAGAACATGTTATAAAACTCACTTCACCTTAGTACAGATGTTGCCCTTTCACTCCATTTAAATATCTGTGACGTTTGGTTAAGCTGCGGCACCAGTTTCTCAGCAAGTGGGACCTGTGTTCATTCTTCTCTCCGATCTTGCTTTTGGTGATAATACAACAGCATACCTCTTGATTCTGTTTAATATCTCAAGTATTCCGAATCACTAGTAAAAATGAATTGTCTTTGTCATATGTAGGACATCTGTTTTTTAATATTGGCCCATCAGCAGGTTTGTGAAGGTAGCCAATAGAAACAACATCCACTATGTGCTTTACTTTATTGCTACTTTTGCTGATATTTTTTAAAACTTTTCATTTATGCCTGCTAGACTTTGGATGGGTGTGTTTTTAGGGGTGAAAAATGTCTCTGTGATACACAGTGCGTATTTACATGTGTTCCACAACAATGTATGATTCTCAGCAGGAAACACAAAAGCGGTTGTCGTACACTTAAAAGTGTGATGATAATGCTTAATTTGTCATTTTATTTTTGGAACATTCAGCAAATTGAGCTTCATTGTCCTACTGATGTGGCCAACAGAGAGTTTGCATTGATAGTCTTTCCTCATTAGCATTGACACTTTTGGTTGTGCTAGCTTTCATCTTTCCCCATAGCTGTTGCTTTGGGTTTTTTGCTACAAGGACTCTAAAGCATTTAAATGAGCACAACTCACTGTTGTCCCCTTGCTGCACTGGGATTGTCATTTCTGTCCCTCTTGCTGTCTCGCATGCATACATTTCCTGAGGAAAGAATTAATTCTATGAAGCATCTTGCATAATTGGCTGTGCCTTTGTGATGTATATAATGATGTGTAGCATAGTTTTGAAAAGGCTAAAGTAATGATCAGAAGTTGAATCCTTGCTGCATGTCTGCCTCATGTTTTATCAACACCATTGGCAGGCAGTGGTCACGCTCACTTCTGTAATGATCTACATCACCCTCTAAACAGGAGGATGGCTTTTGCAGAGCTCATCTCCTATCAGGTGCCAAGAAATAATGGAGGCTTTTTGCACAGATAGCAGTGTTGTGTAGGACAGGAATATCAGCACCAGCGTGAAAGTGTGACTGTGAAGTGCTGGGCAGATGTTGTGGCAATGATAGAATTTGTACTGAAAATGTCATATACAAAGAAGTGCTTTAACTTTACCTATACGTTTCACCTTCTCTGTATGCTTTAAACTTACCTCTACTACTTCAATTTGTTATTAATGTTTATTTCCCTGAAAAATTGAAATGTAATTTGAATTATTTTGGAAGTGCAGGACTCTGCATACAGTACTCAGTAGGCCTTTGTGACGATGAGGGTAGTCTTACTTAAAATGGAAGTCAGGATCTGTTGCCAAAAAACCTGAGTTTCACCGTTACATATGAATGAATGATTTGTGTGTGCCCAGAAAAAAGAAGTCTTGTGTTGTAAAGAATCATTCTTTTATGTCAGTGTTATGAAGCTGGCTTTTGGGTTACCAGTTGTTTCCAATTGTGATAGCCATCCTCAAAGTCCCAACACCATTTGTCTTTATTTTTGCTTATATCAACTCACAACTCAGGCTCAGAACAACAACAAAACTCTTCAAAGCACACCTTGCCTTTAGATGAATATGGTCCACTTGTAAGAAATGCTTATGAACATAAATGTATTGGTTTATCATTATTTGGTTTTAATAACCAATTAATCAAGATTGATGTGCTCATTTTCTAGGTCTGAAGTTATGTTAAGAACTCTTTCTTCCAAAATGAGTGCTTTGGAATTCTGTTTCTTATTCAAGATTTAACGGCAGGTGATATCACTGTTTCAAATAGCTTAAGTCTCCAGACTTATTCTGCTTGTAAGTACTTCGAGAAAAACCCATCTGTCAATAGCCCTGCTTGGAGCACAGCCTTCCTACTCCAGAACATGTATTAATGTGTATTGCAATGTCTGTTGAAGAGATGCAGAGATCATTTTTTCTTTGCAGGGACTGTCCATATTGCTGGGATACAGCAGCATGATCTGTTATGCAGAGGTTTAACAGATCTGCATTACAAACACCATGTTTACCCATTTTTATGGGTAAATCATGATTAGAACAAACCTGGAATTTACTGATATGTTGGTTAGAAGTGTGTGTGCTGATAATGTCATAGCTGAGTTAAAGAAGCAGCAAAAAGAACTTGTCAATCAAAAATTCAAAAATAGTATTACTTTGATTAAACCTGATATGCCACGTACATGTTGTGTTAACGAGCGTGGCTCCTATTTCAATAGGAATAATTATGCCAAGACTGATGTATGGCATTTTGTGAATATCTGTCAGCACCAGAAATACTGGGTATCTGTCATTCCGGGGCTCTGCAAGTGCCACTTAAACATTTGAACAGGTACGATAGAAGTAATTCTTTTTAATGACATAAAATTTCTTCTTATGATACAAGTTCTAGTAAATGAGGGAACTTTTGAATGGCTTAGCATTCCACTGACTTGTCTGGACTCTGGGCTGGTAATCAGATTACTTGCTTACTCTCTTCTTGGAAAAATCTTTGGTTTTATAGAGAATAAAAGTTTGCTCAGAAACATTCTAAGAGCAGAGCCCTGTTTTGACTTCTTATCTAGCTTAATTACAGCAAACTTCAAACAGTATTTCATAGAATCATAGATTAGTTTGGGTTGGAAGGAACCTCTAAAGATCATCTAGTCCAGTCTCCCTGCCTTGGGAAGGGACATCTTCAACTAGAACAGGTTTCTCAAAGCCCTGTCTAACTCGACCTTGAATGTTTTCAGGAATGAGGCATCTACCACCTCTCTGGGTAACCTGCTGCAGTGCTTCACCACCCTCATTGTAAAAAATGTCTTCCTTCTATCTAGTCTAATTCTTCCCTCATTTAGTTTAAAACCATTAACCCTTGGCCTGTTGCTACAGGCCCTACTAAAAAGTTTGTTCCCATCTTTCTTTGGCCCCCTTTAAGTATTGAAAGGCTGTAATAAGGTCTTCCTGGAGCCTTCTCTTCTCCAGGCTTAACGACCCCAACTCTCTCAGCCTATCCTCATAGGAGAGGTGTTCCAGCTCGCTGATCATTTTTGTGGCCGTACTCTGGACCCACTCCAACAAGCCTATGACTATCTTGTGCTGAGGACTTCGGAGCTGGACACAGACAAGATTTCACCAAATCGGAGTAGAGGGGGAGAATCACCTCCCTCAGCCTTCTGGCCATGCTTCTTTTGATGCAGCACAGGATACAGTTGGCTTTCTGGGCTGTGAGCACACATTGCTGTCTCATGTCCAGCTTTTTGTCCACAAGTACCTCCAAGTTGTTCTCCTTAGGGCTGCTGTCAATCCCTTCATCCCTCAACCTGTGTTGGTAGGAGAGATTGCCCTGACCCAGGTGCAGGACCTTGGACGTGGCCTTATTGAACCTCATGAGGGTCACATGGGCCAAATACTCAAGTTTGTCCAGGTCCCTCTGAATGGCATCCTGTCCCTCTGGCGTGTCAGCCACACCACTCAGCTTGGTGTCAGCTGCAAACCTTCTGAGGGTTCACTCAATCTCATTGTCTATGTCATTGATGAAGACATTAAACAGCACTGGTCCCAGTACAGACCCCTGAGGGAAACTACTAATTTCATGATACTTTATTTCTGAGTATATATCAGCTTTATATAATCCTCTCTTATTCTTCCCCAATAAATTCCTTTACCTAGTCAAATTGACAGAGGGCTACAGCTATTAGTAACACCATTATCATGCTATCTTCTTGATCATATCTTAGAATTCAATAGAACATATTGTTGTTGTCATGGCAAGAAGGTGGGGCGCCTTTCTAGTCCTTCAAAGTCCTTAATTTATCCAATTGATATGATTTCATTTGTATAGCATGTTTTCATGTAGATATATTTTTCTCCTTATAGGAGCCAAAGATTCGTAAAAAAAATTACCACATTCTCAGGCTCATAGTCTACTGGTTACTTGTGAAGATACACAAAGGATAAATTACAGGTCACTCTGATTGGACTTGCTCAGAAAAATGTTTTGAATTTAAAAGACAGCAAAAGGCTTATAGTATGTGCAGCCTGGTCTGTGGTGAAAACTCTGTGAAAACAATCTTGATTCAAATACTTGTAAGTCACAGTCCTGCACTGTACAGTAAAACATTATCTAGAATTACAGAGGAAACCTTTAATTATGACTGTAATATTGCAGACAAATGATTGTGCAGGTGGGAAAATTATTGCCTATGGATATTAAATATGTATCTACATATACATAATGGACTCTTTACCTTGCAGTCTGAAAACCAAGTCCTAACCAGGCAAAGTAATTGTCTTGGGCATAATGACGGTGATGATAAGGTTGAGTATTTATGGGTAAGAATCAGGGGGAAGGCCAACAAGGCAGGTATCATGGTGGGAGTCTGTTATAGACTGCCCAACCTGGATCAAGAACCAAACAAAATATTCTATAAGCAGCTAGGAGAAGTCTCACAGTCACTACAACTTGTTGTCATGGGTGACTTCAAGTTACCAGACGTCTGCTGCTACAGACAATACAGCAGAGAGGAAACAGCCCAGGAGGTTCTTGGAGTGTGTGGAAGACAATTTCCTGACACAGCTGGTATGAGAGCCAACTAGGGAATGCTCACTGCTAGTCCTGTTGTTCACAGAGACGGACTTGTGAGTGATGTGAAGGTTGGAGGCTGTCTTGGGCATAGCAATCATGAAATGGTAGAGTTCTCAATTCTTGGGGAAGTAAGGAGGGGGGACAGTAGAGCTGCCACCTTGGACTTTCAGAGAACAGACTTTGACCTGTTTATGAGACTGGTTGACAGAGTCCCTTTTTAGTTCCTGATTGACTAACACAATCCCCTTCTGTGACAAGGTGACCCACTCAGCAGATGAGGGAAAGGCTGTGCATGTTGTCTGCCTAGACTTTATAAAACATTTGACACTGTTTCCCACAGCATTCCTCTGGAGAAACAGGCTGCTCATGCCTTGGATGGGCATACGCTTCACTGGATAAAAAACTGGCTGGATGGCTTGGCCCAAAGAGTGGTGGTGTATAGAGTTAAATCCAATTGGCAACTGGTCACAAGTGGTGTTGTCCAGGGCTCAGTTTTGGGGCCACTTCTGTTTAATATCTTTTTTGATGATCTGGATGAGGGGATCAAAGGCACCCTCAGCAAGTTTGCAGACAACATCAGGTTGCAGAATTGTTGATCTGCTTGAGGGTAGGAAGACTCTACAGAGGGATCTGGACAGGCTGGACTGGTGAACTGAGGCCAGTGGTATGAGGTTCAAGAAGGCCAAGTGCTGGATCCTGCACTTGGGCCACAACAACCCCATGCAACTCTACATGCCTGGGAAAATAACGGCTGGAAGGCTGCCCAGCAGAAAGGGACCTAGGGGTGTTGGTCGACAGCCAGCTGAATATGAGCCATCAGTGTGCCCAGGTGGCCAAGAAGGCCAACAGCATCCTGGCCTTTATCAGAACTAGCGTGACCAGTAGGACTGGAGTAGTGATCATGCCCCTGTACTCAGCACTGTTGAGGTCACACCTTGAATACTGTGTCCAGTTTTGGGCCCTTCACTGCAAGAAAAATATTGAGGTGCTGGAGTGGGTCCAGAGAAGGGCAATGAAGCTGATGAAGGGCCTGGAGAACAAGTCTTATGAGGAGCAGCTGAGGGAACTGGAGAAAAGGAGGCTTGGGGGAGACCTTAATACTCTCTACAACTTCATGAAAGGAGGCTGTAGTGAAGCGAGGGTCTGTCTTCTCCCATGCAGCAAGCGATAGGACAAAAGGAAATGGCCTCAAGTTGCACCAGGAGAGTTTAGACTGGATATTAGGAAAAATGTCTTCACAGAAAGGGTTGTCAAGGCCTGGAACAGGATGTCCAGGGAAGTGGTAGAGTCACCATCCCTGGAGAGATTTAGAAGACACATAAATGTGATGCTTCAGTTTAGTGGTGACCTGGTAGTGCTGGGTTAACGGTTGGACTTGATGATCTTAAAGGTTTCTTCCATCCAAAACAATTCTATGATTCTAAAGACATAGCAAGAAGGTTTTGTTAATGCAAATAATAAATAACACAGTTCAAACAGGAATTTTATAGAAGCCAGTGTTTCTTTAGGAATTACCCACATTATTTGTATTACTGTTTCACATTAAGTACCAGCTATGAGGTGGCTATTACACAAGATAGGAAAAAATATCGGGTTTCATCTAGTAAAAAGCTGAAAAAAATCTTGTCATCTTCATGAGGATTTTGGTGAGATTTCCGACATTAATACCAGAGAAAGGGAGACTTTCCTGTGCAGTTAATCCTGCCAGTTTTCTGCAGCTCTTCATAGTACTTGCACCTTCTAAATGAGACCAAAACAGTTTTTGGATCTTAACATAGTAGGAATTCTCACACCAAATGCCTTAAGTTTCCTGCCTACCTTGTCCTCCCTTCATCACTACCCTTTCCTAAGAAAAAGTATCATGCAATGCCAATTCGAGAGAGTTTTTTCTAAAGTTCAACTGATGTTTGTGATTTATGGAGGCAGTATCATCCTACCAATAGCTTTTCACTGTAATATTCCAGACCCTAAACTTAATTAAGTACAGCAAACTAGCACCAGTACTTTACACTCACAGATAACTCTCAGAAGCAGTGTTAAGCTGACAGTGCTGATGGTGCTCCTGGACTTAAGGCAATTCAGCCAGAGTGGGTGTCGAAGCAATTGAAAGCCAACTGATGCCTGCTGCACCAAGGTACAGGAGGACTCAGAGGTGCTGGCAACACAGAACATTTTGTGTTTATCTCCTACAGAAAACAGGCTCTTGTGTCCCTTGGATTTTTAAACCAGTCTGCTCCATCTGGCACAGTTTATGCTTCCAAATAAGATTCAGTTCTCTGTTGATGCATGAAAAAGAATGGAAGAAGGACCCTTAGAAGGAACTTGAAACTGAGGTCCCTGCATGAGATGACTAATTTTCCCTGTCAGAATTTTGCCTTAAATGTGGTGCCTGCATTTAGGGGAAGATAAAAATTCTATCATCCAACTATGTCTAAACATTATTGGTTTTACAGATCAGTGCAAATATTTGCCAGGGGATACACACTTCAGGTTGTTCTAGGAAAAGGGTAATGTTGTCATGGGGAAGGGAAGGGCAGAAGGATTTTCATTAAGTTAATAACTTATGTGATTTTTAGCAAGATAGAAGTACCATAACAGATCAAAGCCACAGATCTAGATAAGTTAGCAAATGAAATATAGCAGTGGGAGGCACTGAGAATAACTAACATGCAGCAGAAGATCATATCTGCTAAAAACAAATTTGGATTTGGATTATGGTAAAACCCAAACAATTATGCTCTTTGTTTTCCTTCTGTAGTGTCCCCAGGGTCTGAACGCTCTTGTTAGTCTTGAGGATCATCATAGTCATATGAGGCTGTAAAATCTTGCTGCCAAACTTTTTAAAATCTGTGTTGCGCTGAAGTGGATATTGTAATTGCAGAATGAGCACGGACAAATTGGTGTGTCATGATTTTTATTAGCCATGCTATTAATTACTTGTATACTTCTGTCATGTTGCTGCTTCTTAGTCTGTTCCTTGGACTGATTATTTCTGTTCTGTACATTTATCTTCGCTTGAAAGTTGTCCATTCTCCAACAAACTTCTATTGCCTATGTTTGGATTTCTTGTATGCCTGCTTTCCCCTCCCTAAAGGGATGGGGAGAGAAAATATTATTGTCAATGAATGCATATAATTGAGTTAATGACATATTTTCAATTATTTGCTCTCCCAATCTTTCTGTTTACCTTGTATTTAGCTACTGATGAAAATGGAGTAGGTATTTTTAGTGGTGTCCCAAATGAATTCAGAGTCAGACTTTCCTCACTTACAGGAGATTTACAATCACTAATTATCTATTCAGTATACACAATGCTTTTGTCATAGAATGACAGGACTCACTGTGTTTTATCTTGCCACTTGACATTCTCTCAGTCTTTTTTTAGGCTTGAGCAACCTGAATATTCTGCTGTCTGCAAATGCTGCCACTTGCGTTCTGCTGTTAAATAGTGAATGTACAGATTCTTCTGTAAGTGACGTCTTCAAACAAGGCATCTAGTTTTCAAAACAGACACAGAATAACACTTTTTTCCAATGACTGTGTTACTATACTTCTTTACATGGGCAAGAAATGCCCCCCAACAAATGACAAATGATCTAATAGTAATTATCTGTTGTCAGTGCTTGAAAAGAGTATGTGATTTTTGACAAACAAAGGGCAAATGTGTATTTTTGGAAGTTCTAGTTATACAGCAGTTCTCACGGGAAAAGAAGGGGCAGGGAGGGTGTTCTGGGTCCGTTTAGGGGTTCAGGGCAGGTCCCCACGGAAACAGAATGTGTGCTCTCCCCCCTCCCTATCCCTTAGTTCCCCCCCAGACAGGTGGGCAAAAAAGGGAGATCAGGAGTAAAAAAAGAGAGAGAGACTTTGCACTGTATTGGAAGTTTAGAAATATATATATATATATATTGTTTAAAAGGGAACAGAAAACAAGAAGGGAAGGTAGATATAGGTACAAAGATGGGGGAAAACACAATAAATGCAAAATAATACAAAACCAAAGGTTGGATGGCTTCGGATTCACTGGAGGATGGGGAGTAGTGAGAAAAATGGCTCCTGGCCGCATGGAAGGGTCAGCTCCAAGCGTCTCTTCCTCCCACGCTGGAGACCACTTCCTGCCTCCAGTATCCGGTGTGGACAGGAAGGGGGAGGGAATAACTGCTTCCCCCCTGGGACCCTCAGGGTGTCCAACCCCTGCCTGTCCTGGTCCCAAACCTCAAACCATAACAG
Source organism: Eurystomus gularis (assembly GCA_013400335.1). Lineage (NCBI taxonomy): Eukaryota > Metazoa > Chordata > Aves > Coraciiformes > Coraciidae > Eurystomus > Eurystomus gularis. The sequence continues at coordinate 114,540 of VZZY01023153.1, read as the reverse complement.
AGGGTAATATGGTCAGTCTTTGGCACTCTGATAATGGGCCAGAAATCTTAAAAAGAACCTATTTAGTGACTTTCTGAAACAAGACACTATAGATTGAATAAATTTTTTAAGAAATACATGAAAACTATGAAGCTGACTTTAAAAAAAATTATATACTGTATCCTAGATGTGATTAAAATACATCCTTCCTAATCCTCTCCCCATTGTGCATCAGCCTTAAAAGAATGTGAAGGTCTGGCCTAGTTCCTCAGAAGATTCATAGCTCATGTCTTTTCCTCACTAAATGTTGCACATTAGGTGGCTTGGTTGGATTTCATCTTCCAGATTGGTATTCCTGTTTGAAAAGCAGAGGGCGAATATCCTGGGAAACTTTCCGTGAGAAGTGGGAGTCTGTGACAGTGCAGGAGGCACTTAGCACATTAAACATCTTTGTTTCTGGATCATTACTTTTGTTGATAAATTTGAAGTATACTCATTTTGTGTCCACAGTGAGCGATACATAGAATGTCATGTCTAGGATACATCAGATCCAACGTACATGGTGTGCAGAATTTTCCTGTTCCATGTGCCAGGCTGCCAAATTGGCATGATCTGTTAGATAATGGGAAAAAAGCAGTTTAGCTGGCAAGTACCTGTGGTGAACCGACAGTACCAAAACTGGAATGGCTATCCCCAACCTCAGTGTGCAATTTAGTTTTGGATTGAAATCTAAATTTAGTTCAGTGTCTTGCTTATAATTTTAGTAAGTGTAAAATGTGTAACAGATAAAAACATAATAAACTAAATCACAGTGAGCCCTTTTATACCTCAGTCAAACTTCTTAGTTTGCTCTTTGAAGAACATATGTCAACCAGTTACAGTGGTTTGATAAATATTCCAGCTACACATCACACTAGTCAGTAGCTAACAATCGTTTTCTTACACCAGTAATCTGGTTCATTTTCAAAGCCAAGTCATTGATAAGGTATTAATAAACCTCTGATTTCGTCATGCAGCTTGCAATGAGAGCCTCAAGCTGAAGGCTTTGTATGTAATTTCTTAGCTGCTTCTCTGAGCTACAAGTATTCTCTATCAAGGTAAAATGCGTTAAACTAGCTCATAATTCTTCTGTCTGCTTTGTGTTGCTTGAGAGGCTTTAAAGAGCTGTAATCAATTTGGCAAATGAATAAAGAACAGCCATGACCCTGCATCATGCACAAGGAAGAATTCACTAGTGAATATACTGTCCATATACGTAACTCCTCACCTATTACACAACTGCAGAAGCATCGGGATCCTTGAAATGATATTGTATGCTGACTAAAGGAGAAAGATAAAAGGTTACAAAGGTTACTGTGCTTTTCTGAAGTGGAATCACGTATCTAGTCCTGAATTGGGTATGTAAGCAAATTAAACTTGCTGGTAAAAATCCGTTCTGATCCACAGGTGCTATGTCTTTCTCCCTGCTCTTAATTTATGTTTAAAATTGCAAGATCATGTACTGTGGGATTACTTCACATAAAAAATGCTTTATCCAGGCAGTTTGCAACTGGAGATCAAGGTTGTAGGGGTGTTTGGGTGAGAAGAAGAGAGAACTACCAATCCATGTGTTTGGCTACAGTTTCTAAAAACGCATGTTTGAAAGACATTGTTGGTAAAACCATCCTGATTAAATGAAGACTAATTTGGGTTGGTTTGTTTATTTGTTTATGAAATAATGATCAGCCTACAAAAATGCTGGCAGAGAAGAATGAGTAACTCTGAGGCTGTGTCCTCTTCCATGTGACATATCATGAAATCAAGCTCAAACCAGCTACACAAAAACTATATTCCTAGAGAAGAGCTGTTCTACACATGTACATTTTTATCCTATTTCAATCACCTACATTACCCTTTGTAATGGCCTTCAAAGGCTGATTCTACAGCCAGAAGAAGCTCTTTCTTTACACTTATATCATGTAATACACCCATGTCTTCATGACCAGGAATTAGGTGGCAAAATCGTCTCTGTGTCACAAGGAAATTCTCCTGTTTCAGGGAAATGCCATTGTATTGTGCTGCTAGATAAACAGATAAATAGGATGTGACAGACTTTCTTGGAAGTCCACGTGTAGTAATCTTTTCAAATTTATTATGTTTTCCTCTCTCTTTTGTCTCTCTTGATAAAATACAGGGGATTTGAGGTTTGTCCCAAAGTGAAATTCTCTTGGCACACATTTGAATTTTTGTGTATATAAAGACTACTCAGGAATGTCTACTTTTCTCATTAAAGTGCCACAAAAAAAGGGAAAAACAAATTAAATTATTGAGGTGCCGCTGCTCTCAGGCTGAGCTCAGATGTTCAGTATTACCTTTTCCCTCTACCCTTTTTCACCTTTCAGGTTGCTTATAAAACAGTCACCTGACTGGTATGATTTGGTCTCAAACTTGAAAACCAATTAACCCTGTGGAACTGTAGCCCCTTCAGTTTGTGGGCTTATTTCTCATGTAAAACTACAAAAAAACTGTGTGACTGATCCCTTGCGTGCTGCTTGTACCACACAGGCTCATAAATATGGCCAAAAGCACTAAAAAACTAGTCTGGTTTTCAGAGTTCAAGATGAAAACAGTGTAATCCTTTGAAGATGGAATGAATTGACAAACCAGGAGCCAGCTCCTTGGGTTGGAGCACATGAGAGCTATGCCATCCACTTGTAAAGGAGCAACACTAGACCCTGAGTGAGCAAAAGAGGAAGCTTGCTCAGTTTTCCATGGGGAGCATAGTTCACATCATGAGTGTGATTTGAAGTTACAAGCTTTCTTCTAACACTCAGCAAGACCCTTTTCTGGTTTATGGCAGAAGTCCTATCTAGTAAGCTCCTCCGTAGTCCTAATGGAAGACTGATGAAAATGCACAGTATTCTCATTTTCATAGTCTGTTTCGAGTCTGACCAGACATTGGTGCTATATGATTGTCAAGTATTCTGGTATTTTGAATGTCCCAAAGATAGCTTAATAGTATGTAACATTTCCTAAAACTTCCAAGCACTGGTGTAGTCTTTATCAGGGAGCAGAGTTAGCTCTGGAACAAGAGCACTGCTTCAGCTACAGGCCATAAAAAACAGAGCTTAGACTAATCTTAGTGGGTTCATTGTGAACTGCACATTAAAGGACATTTGAAATTGAAAAAAACCAAACAAACAAACTGTGGAGCACTATGATTGGAAGTTTTTCACTGGAAATCAATTAGGTAGGAAAGTTCTTTAATATGAGGGTGGTTGAGCACTGGAACAGGTTGCCCAGAGAGGTGGTAGATGCCCCATCCCTGGAGTCATTCAAGGTCAGGCTTGACAGGGCTCTGAGCAACCTGACCTAGGTAGAGATGTCCCTACTTATTGTAGGGGGGGTTGGACTAGATGGCCTTTAGAGGTCCCTTCCAACCTAATACATTCTATGATTCTATGAAATATTTTTTTTAATGTTTGTTTGGGTTTTTCTCTGCCATGAATTTGTGTTTGAACATTCCTCAGATCCACTTTCACGTTTCTGGTGTTCTCATCTTAATAAGCCCGATAAAATTCCATGAAACAGCCTTCAGCTATCTTTCTGTATTTATATTAACTGTAGAGGTATTCAGAGGCAATGGCAAATCTTGTTTGGGTGCTGTCAAATCATGACTCTGCTAGTTGCTACAAGATGCCACCATTCCTATCTCATCACCACCCCTGTGCAGACACACGCATGCATCCTTTTCTCCACACCAGCAGTCAAGTGCAGTAAAGAAGTGACTCATGGAAGAAAGTGGCAAGGAACCATGCATAGAGCTGCAAGAGCCACATGGATCCATCTGTGACCTGGCCACAGAAGCTGAGGTCAAGCTCACAGTGAAGTTGTGGGAAGAAGCAGAGATGGGAGGGATGTGGTACCTGTACAGCAGGTGAGGTCCATGGATCCTGACTGCCAGGTCCTCTCTGTCTAGTGGAGGTTAGATAGGACAAGGGATGTCCACAGCAGTAATTTTCATAGTGTAAGCAACTGGCTTTGGAAAAGTATGCTCTGTCTAGCAACTCCAGTACTTGGTCTTGGTTAATAACTGCCTGATAGTGTGGGACACAGGCACAGTCACTTCCCTGTTCCTCACAAATCTGTCTTTTCCCCTGGAACTTGCACTTACACATATATATGCATGCATATGTGTGTGTATATATGTGTGTTTGTAGGTATACTTCCTCACTCTTTCTTCTCCATTGGTAGTAAAGAATGGTATCGTGAAAAGTCCTAACCCTGTTCTTCTAAAAGACTGCATAGGAGCGGCATTTTATGTTACAGTTAATCTTTTTAACACTCTTGATTTCAATCCCTCCCCTTCTGGCAGTCCTTTACTAGCCAAGTAATTGAGTGACTATAGAAATTAACTACCAAGGCATGAGCAAAGGATCTTTAGTGCCATTGCTTCCTGGCTCTGCAGTGAACTCTACTGATGCTTTCTGTGCCTTGGAAGTGTTTTGTGACATAGCAGTGGTGGCTGCAGTAAATTCAGCACAGCATCCCTGCCCTGAGGATCATAAAAATCTGTGAGGAGAAGGAAAAGTTTAGATGTGAAGGTACTGTAACTTTTCAGAGCACTCAAAGACTGGTGCTGTGAATTTGCTGATGTTTCAGTCTAGGGTCGTAGCCATCAAGTTGTCTTCCTTGTGATTTGTTTTGATAAGATGATATTAATGTTCCTTTTGCATTTGCAACTAGTGAATGTCATCCCCTATGGAAGTTTGGTTATCTGTTTTTCACTAGTACACTCAGTACTTCCCATACAGAGAGCCAAAGAGCTTCTGCAAGAGCCTGGTTGACAGAGTGAATTGTAATTCTTGTAGCAGATGCCAAGGAGCCTTTTGAGGACAGCAATCTGATTGCTGGTGAAGTTAAAGCTTGCCTAACTCTGAAAGGCTGAGAAGCATAATGGGGATGGTAAAGATTATAACATCATTAACATCTGAGGAGAGTTGGAAGGGATCTCCAGGAAGATCAGATAGTTCCTATCTGCAACAAACTCTCCTCAACTAATGCCAGTCCAGCAGGAGAGCCCCTCAGCCTGTAAACTCTCTTGGGAAAATTCTACAGGAGGAGAAATCTCCAGAAAGGATCTGAGTCTCAAATCCTAACTTAACAAATCCCTTCCTTCCTATGTGGGAGTTATGTTTGCCTAATTCGTAAAGGTAATATGGGAGTGGGTGGGTGTGTATCTTAACAATTTTACAGGGAAAGTTTCAGGAGAATTTCGAACTGTTCAGCTGCAAAACATCAATACCACACTTTTTCTTGCTTTCTTCTTTCTTTGTTTCTTTCTTTGACAAAGGATTTTTTTTCCTTAAGAGCTCATATACCTATTTACTTAATGCTTTCTCTGAAAAGATGGAATCTTTGGAGAAAATATATATCTAACATTTCATAACATTTTTAGTAATGCATCTTTTTTCCCAGCCTTTTAAACCATATTTTCTACCCTGATCTGCTGCTCTCCCTGTTGTGGTGAGGTCTTACTGCCCATCTAGTAAGTTCTTACTGCTCAGTGGTTTTTTTTGTGACCTGGATAGTATGCATGGCTTTTATAAACAGGAAATATTTTGCACTGTAACAAGTTTTTACAAGTGACCACAGTTTTCATTCAAAATGCAAAGAAAACATCCTCAGGAAAATACACAGTTTTAAATCTCATGCTAGGTTTATCCTGTTGACAGGTACCCACAAAATTAAAATTCTTTGTTCAAATACCTGTTCAGAGTGTGTAGAAGAACAAGACCATTAAAAGCTGTGTTTATTTGACACTCAGTATTTACTGGTGTTTCATGAATACAATTTTAGGCAATAAAAATTTTAACTGTAATTGTCTGGGCAGCATGAATAACTAGTAGCGTGTTTTCAAAATGGATGGTTCTCAAATACGGAAGACTAAAACTGTTTATATAAATTCTTATGGAAAAATGGACCTATTAGTCAGTGACACAGTAATAGGAGATTTTACATTTATTCTGAAGTTGTTATTTGTAATAAATATTGTATTAATTTTGTTCCTTGCCGATTGTCTACCAGTTCCAGTATTATGTCTGTTTAACCATGTTTTGGTTTACATGTTTGGATTTAACTGTGATACATCCTGAATCAATCAGTATTTCCTATGGAGAATTAGTTTTTGTATAGCCTATTTTAGCATCCACTCATTTGAGGTGTAGCTGTAGTTTAGGTGGAAGAACATCCCCTAGTAAGCAAAATATGCAAGAAATCTCAGTTCCAACTTCAATTGTCATTCAACCCAGATGCTTAATAGAAGTATCCAGCAGAGCTCTCTTCACATATTTACAAAAAAAAGACCATGTTAATCTCCTATTTTAGGATTTGTTTGCAGCATTTGTTATCAATGAACATCAGTTTCTGCAGCAGAGATTAACTATCTCTTCTGGATTATCTAGCGTTGCATGAATCATATTTCTTTCAGGGGAGCCAGTTTGTTGCAGTTAAGCCTCTTTATCTGTAACGCAACATTCATTAATGCTGGGGTTCTACAGGATCCCATTTTGGGACCCATACTGTTTTGCAATTATGTATTTCCCTTAGGCAGTATCAGATCGGTCCTGTTGTTTCCAGTATCTCATGCAGATGATCTTCAGATTTGGCTTTTTCTATTCCATCCTAAACGGAATGCTAACAAAACAGAGTAGTTAGTAATTGGACCATTTCTAGGTCTTTGCACTCCTCACTCATTTCTTCTATAAATAGAAGTTCCGTTTTCCCTGTTGCCAAGGCTTGTAGCCTTGGTGATAAAAGAAGAAAGGGGGAAAAATTCAGTCCCTGAAAAACAGTAACGATTTCCTTCTCCTAGGTGAGGGCAAGCAGTTCTAAAGGAGCTGAGCTTCTGTTTCACTGGAATCCTTTCAATGGAACAGATTGCAATAATATTAATCCAAAGAATACAGAGTGATGACTAAAATCAATGTGCAATGGACAAGATGAGCTAACTGCAGATACTACATACCATCCTAAGCCCCATTATGGACAATGGCATGTTTTTGCAGCTAGACAGAGGATATGTGTTTAAAGAAGCATTGCTTAGGCCATCATGGCAAATCTGTGGTCTCAAAGGCCTCCAAGCAACAAGTGGAAACATAAATGTGACGGGACAGGTGGCAGAGCAGCCCTGCATACTGCAAGACGATAGCAGCTTGGCTGTGCCGTGGAGCTTTCGACTGTGTAAGCTAGAGATCCTTAGAATTGACAGTCACTCTTCAGGAAAGATGGAGACTGACTGGAGAGAGTCCAGTGCAGAGCAACAAGATTGTAGGGATACAAAGATAGCTGTAATGCTTTGAACAGTCCACCTAGTTCAGAATCTTGTCCCTAACATTAACAAGCAGTGAGTGTTTAGGGAAAGAGTGTAAAAACTAGGCATAGAACAGAATGCCTCTTGATATATTTCCAAGATTTTACTAAGATGGAATTTAGGGAATTCTTGAGTTCAAAGGTGTGTCAGCATCATGTTTTTCAGTTGTGATTTTGGTTTAAAAGTTGAATGTAGCTTGATTACTTTTTAAGCCATTTGTATTTTTATCTACCACATCTTTCAGTAAAGAGTCCCATGGAAGAGTTTTCTATCAGTAAGGAGGCAATGAAGTGCTGGAATAGATTGGAGGTTACGCTGATCGATCAGTGTATGTCTTTTAAGAACCGGTTAGAAGGTTAGACAACAGTCTGAAATAATACTTGGGCAAATGGGTGGACGGTTTTCATGTTGGTTTTGGCCATATTTTCTACAACTTTGTGAAAGTGTTATCATCCCAGGAAAGAAATCCCTACATCCCAAATCCTCTCTCACATAACAGCCTTCAAAGTCAGTTCATTTGCTGTCACTTCCCCCTGTTACATCTGTCACTGATACCACAGCAGTTTGGACGACAAGGCACGTCCTAAACCTTGTCTTACAGATGTAACATTGAAGAGGTACGATTCACAAAGAGGACATATTCACTTGATCAGACACTGCCAAATTTGTGTAATTTTGACATTTTGTTCATTGCCAGTTAACTCAGGTTGAGAAGCAAGAACAGGCCTGCAGATTTAACTGCTGTGTTGGAAAGGATTTCTAGAATTATTCATAAAGGATGAACTTGTTAGCTTGTTAGATAAAAGTCTGTTAAGCAGTAGCCAAGAGCCATGGGTTTATAGAAGTAGATCTTGTCAGAAGCATGTGATAGAATTAATCAAGGAGCAAGTGGGACAAAGAAAGTAGAGTCTGGGGATGCTATAGATCAGATTGACTTAGATCTGAGTAAGGCTTTGATAAAGTTTCACAGGAGAAGTTGATATGCAAATTCAAGGATATTAGAGTCAATGAGAGGATGATGAAATGGATGAAAAACTGGCTGAATAAATGGGCACAAACTGACTTAGAGAGTAGAAGCAACTAAAGGTCCCTGGATTCATTCATTTGCCACTTTAAAAACCTCTCCAGGCTTTATTCAGATGCTTACTTGCACTGAGCAGATGTCCACTGTTGCAGAAAAGTAGCTGGGGAAATGCAATGATGCAATAAACTTCTACATCTGAGGAAATTTGCTTCTTCCCACTATGGAAGAGAGAGAAAAGGAATTGCAGAATGCAGCTTCTCTCGTTCCAAGGAACAAATATTGAACAGGCAAATTCATTTTTAGAATTTTTTTTTTCTCTATGATGAGTTTTAGGTGACTGGCTCATAGACACAGACATTGTAGGCATCTAATGTGCAAGCAAGATGAAATGACTCTTGTGCTTGGTTTTACCCTCCTTTATGCCCCTTGTACATCAGTATCATTGCATTGACTTGCATTAGTACCTAAATTCTCCCTTTTGGGGGATTTCCCCTTTATAGCACCTTAAAATGCCTACTTTCTCAGGAAGCATTGTCTTCAATCTTGTCTTCTTTCTTCTTTAATTTTTTGAAGTGTAAGGACAGTACATGACCTTACAAAGGATCATTGCTCTTAGGAAATTCTCTAGTTTTGGAAAATCTCTCTCCCTTTACAGGGAGTAGGTCACAGAGCCAAGCTCTAGAAGCATCATCTGGTACATGGAGGTTTGGGATGAGATCCAGTCCAGGGTCAACTACAATTTGCCCTATGAACAACCAATTTATGCTTTGCCTCAGTGCTCCCTGTGTAAAAATGAGAATGTTACAGACTTATTCTCTAGACGAATCAAGTAATGGGGCATTTAGCTTTCTGCCATGAGGCAGGAGTGCATGTTAGTAAACAGAATCTGTATAAACAAACTCAGGTCTTGGAAGAATCACACTCTACACTCTTTTATTGGTTTAGAAAAGGGCAGGGAGGGGTGGGAGTATATGCATATACGTACATATAAGCCTAAATCCTTCCTGATCTATATTAGTGAATGAGTTCGCAACGTCATACACTGTAACAGAGCTACTGTACACAAAACTAATTTACATTCATCCATACAAGTGGATGCATGATAAGACCTATTCAGAGACTTTTTATCCAACCTTTTGTTGTTCTTTGGACCTCTCTGAACTAGTTCATCAAAAACTTTTCCTTATGGTGAAGAAGCATTGCTCTGCATTCTGGGAGTTGCAAAGTATGATGCTCTTTATCAGAAGAGCATGCTAGAGAAGCTGCACAAGAAGTACTGTGATTCCTGGGGACAAGGGGTATAATCTGTTCTCAGTCAATGGCAGAGAAACATATGTTAAAATCTAGTTTGTTTTTTTTTTGCACAAAGCTCCCATTCTTCAGTATACCTCCATTATGAACATCAGCTATACAGCACAGACTCAGGCAGAACATAAACAGCAGTGCTTTAAAATCAGATCTTCCCTGAGGAAGTGTGGGTGCCCCATGAATCCAAAATTGGAACTGGGAATAACACTGGAGCAACTCTTTGGGAAAGCAGACCAAGCCCGGGCAGGCAGAGGAGAGGCAGTGAGGTGTGCTTGCCTCTTGCCTCTTAATTTGACACAAAAAGCTTGCCATTCCCATCATCTAAAGTACCTAAAAAATACACTGTTCCATTGCAACGATCTGTCTCCCAGTGCAGTCCCACATAGGTTTGCATTCAGCATGACTTTATTTTCCTTTGTTTTTCCCCTGCCCAAGATCAAGAGAAACACCGTGCCTTGAAACACCTGGGAAGCTTGTACCAATCATTCTGAATTCTGCATCGCAGCTGGGTTGTTGCTCATGTCCTGCTGCCTTGAATTGGATAGCAGAGTGTCTGCAAATACTTTTTTGATGCTCTGGGGGTATTCTGACATGCCTCAACCATCTCATGGTCATTTCCGATTGTATTTGAATAAATAGCCTGAAAATTTTTTGAAAAGTTTTGAATGCAAAATTGAATGATTTATTCTACTTCTAGAGGAGCTGATAATTTGATTTATTAGATGATCAATTGGTTTTGCTTTTATTCAGTTGGCTGAGTAATATAACAAGCAAAATATAGAACCTCTAAGTTAAGGAAATGGTTAATGTTGATAGAGAAATGAGCACTTCTTCCGCTGGGTACTTCTGCTTAGAAGACTTGTTCATGCTGGGTCTGTGATCGTTAGGTCAACACTCTCTTCCAACAATATGCTAATCAATTCCTTTCCAAACAACAAACTCACAGTTATTTTTCTCCCGTGGGGAAAGTAGAAAATCCTATAAAGCTTTTATTGACTTCAGGCTCTGGTTTTGGAAGCAGCTTGGTGAGTCCTGAGCAATGCATTGGCTGAGTTCAGTAGCAAGGGACTAGTGAGTAAAGAGTTTTGTCCTTTTGGGCAGATGTCACCGCAAGGGACATAAACCAGATTTGACCAGTCAGAAAAGGTAATTAGGCAGTTAGTCTTGCAAATAGCCCAAGTGATTCTTTGTTAAAAAGATTGCATGGTAGTAGCTCTAGCTATGTATTTCCTACTTTCTTCCAAATGTGTAATCTGTTAGAAATACACCAAACATCATCTATTTTGAGAAAAAAGGAGGCACTGAAACTGTCATGAAGCCTTTTTTAAATTATTATTTCAATCTTGTGGTTCAAAAGGGCGAAGATAAGGTGTCCAGCATAGGCCAGGATGCCTTCACTTACAGAGCCTTGCTTCTGTGTACAGCCTCCTTCATTCACATTTGCAAAAGTCCAAAACTTTATGGTTTCTACTTCACACTGCTTAACACGTGGATGCTCAAAGTACTAAGAAAACAATTTAAGGGCTTAAAGATAAGCATTTAGTGCCATTTTTATGTCAGTTTCTGGCTGCCATTCAAAAAAATGTTGATCCTTCACAGCATACCTACCAGGCCATGTAACATCTAAAATCATAGAAACATAGAAGCATTTAGGTTGGAAAAGACCTGTAGGATCATCAAGTCCAAACTTTGTCCAACATCTCCCTGACCCCTAGACCGTGTCTTGAAGCATGACACCTAGTCGTTTTTTGAACACCTCCAGGGATGGTGACTCCACCATTTCCCTGGGCAGCCTGTTCCAATCCTTAACCAAATGGTGCTAGATGTCACTGTTTAACCCATGGACCAAAGCTCCCAATCAGGCTACTGGTCTTAATTTAATCCTTAAATTAAATGTGTTTGTGTTCATTTTATTCCATTTTGTAAAAGGGGTTCTTTTTATTCAAAGCCTGTATGTGGGCATTCACCTTGTGAATTCTGGTGTTCTTTCAGCAACAGTCACAAAGACTTTATCTTCGTTGCCTTTTATTTTATTTCCTGATTATTTGTGATTGTTTTGCTCCTGAGGAGTTCTCTGAGTTTCCTATGGAAATATCTGAGAAGTCTGTCATTGCTCTTAAACTGAAATGAAAGAATATTTCAAACATCCATGCAGAATAAAAGATACCTTGCAAAGAAAGAGGGGGAAAAAAAGATCAAGAGAAATCTCCATTCTTAGTGCTTTTTTTCACAAAGTACTATCACAGGCTGTGTTATAGATTGTTTTCCTTGTCCCCCAATCAGTCATATCATATGGAGCCTTTCATATCAAAGCCCTAATGTAAAGGGATTTCTTAAGGTAAGACTTCAAAGCTACTGTACCTTGTGACTGAAGGTTCTTGATCAGTGTTTGCCTATGAATCACTATTATAAAGTTAAATCCTAATCAACTGGCTGTAGGGACACTGATATCTTCCTCCTTCTTTGGGAAGGCAGAGGAAGTCAAGGGAGATGGATCAGGTTTTCCATAAAGAGGTGCTTCTACAGCAGGCTGTAGAGGCCAGGAGGCTACGCTGAAGTCCTGCAATTGAGACATGATCACTTGTTCGATGGATTTGAGTCCAGTTGTTTGGAAGTATCCCAGTCTCTTGAAGAAATTGCTCTCCAGTTCACTTCTTGTTCCTGTTAGCATTTCTCCAATACAGTAGTTTGAAAGGAAGCCCTTTGCTCTCACACTTTTTCCTTGAGTTCCCTTGATTTGTGCCCGTGCAGGATACTCCATTTCAGTGCTCGGTTCTGTAGTCTATTTCTGTGTTGTGAGGACCAGATTAATTGCCAGTGCTTCGTCCTACTATGTTAGTAATTAGCATTCCTGAAGGATATGTAAGGCATGAGGAACACTAATGAATAGGGATTTTCTCCTGAGTAAACTACAGAACTAAACAGATCTGGCCAGTGCTGTCTCATGCAGAGATGGACCACATGCATCGTACTGCAAGCTCTAGCATTTCAGTGTATGAGGATTTACGTATAACTTGGCCAACCTGTTAGCAAATCCAATTCTGTCTAAAAAGACCACAAAATGGATGTTATCTTGCCTGTGCTACAACCCCTGTTGCTAAGTATCAGTTGGACAAGATTTAATTAATAACAATAGCACCTTGATAAAGGCAAAGATATTGAAGAGCTTAAAAGCCACTTGATCTATCTCAGGACATAAGTACACTTGTAATTTAATATTAGTCATCTAGTTAATAATAATTAATAATTTCTTCTTCATAATGGTGGTGTTGTTCTCACTTTGCATATGAGGAAACAGCAGCAAAAGCAAGGAAAGCTTTTCAAAGTCAACTAACCATTCATGGTTTTCCTCCCCCATGCTTTCCCATTTTTAATAATTCTTGTCTAAGATAACAGTACTAAAGTGTGACTCAAAAGTTGGTCTTTTCTAAAATTCAGTTCTGAAAGGTCAGTTGTTAACACTGAGGAGTGTATGGTGTAGTATTATATAAAGATATATGTATAAAAATACCCCCTGCCTATGCATAATGTGTTTTTTTCTGACTTTTCTGACTTTTCTGACTGGTGATTGGCTTATGACAGCAGCCTACATTGACTGAAATGACAATGTGGCTTTGTGTTTTCTTTCCTCTCACAAGGACTTTCTTGAAAATGGGATGTATTATCCCAAAATTTCTAATAGTAAGTGAAATGCTAGTAAGCAGATCAATCTGAATACCTTCTTCAGTCATGCTTTTGTGGTTAGAAGAATTTGGAGAGGAACTGGGTAACTCTAGTGAGCTGGCAGTAAATGTCCACAGCTTTAAGCTGTAGGTCACTTGTACAAAATCTAGCTCAGAACAATAGATACTATGTTATACCAGCCTGATGACTGATTGGCAACTCACCTGATATAAACTGGTGACCTTGATGTACCAGATGTCAGAATAGTTTTAAAGATTTTAATAGAAAAGTGATGATTTATCAGTACGAATTATATTGCCAATTTGGAAGATGAAAGAAAGTGTAGAAAAGAGAACAATCATTATTTAGAATGGTGGAGTAAAAATGCAGTCCATTTCCCTAAGAGTAACTTGGTTACCCTCAGAGCAGATGTTGTAGGCTTAAATCATAAGCTTTGGTTTAACCTGTAGACCCTGGTATGAGGTGTCACAGAAACAAAGCGTGTGTTTGGCATCAACTTGCCCTGGAGTTGCTTATATTAACCAAGAAACCAAGGAATGAAGTGGCCCAGAGATTAGAAGAAATGTCTGAATGATTTGTCAGAAAAGGGAGAGAAATACTGATCAGAAAACACAGAAGTTTCTGCTGCATGGGACATGATGTAGTCATACCTTTTTCTCCTGCAACGACATAAAGTTTATTTTCTTTCTTAATGTTAACCTTCTACAGAAAATTTGCACTACAGAAAGTTTGGCCATAAGCTGAAAATTTTGGGGGCTACCTTAAAAGTTACCCCCTGTAAACCATTCTGCTACAGAAGTAAAACCATTGCCGTTGGGTGCATTTAAGAGTGAAAGAGGTTTTTTGCAAGATTGGAACCTTGGACATTTTCTGCTCAAAAGAGTTCTGCTTGCTCATTATTACTGTCTGTAATTTAAATGTCACATAAGCTACATCTCAAAAATAATCTTGATTTATAATTAAATAACAGGTGTTATTAGTAACTGCTATGCATTTACTGGAGGCCTATGACGAAAGGCCTTTTTTTCAACTAATAATGTCAAAGCAAATGCGTATCTTTAAGTTATATTCTAACATATCATAATTTTTTTTCAAAAGCTTCTTTTCTGATATTTAACATTTTTAACTACCTGCACATTTAAATGGAAGCAGCAACACAGAGAGCTATGCCAGGGATGGTTTAGGAATTTGACCTGTACATGGAGTATAATAGTTTTGTGTTGATTTTTTTAAAAATAAAACCTTCCTCAAATTAACTTAGGATTGTATAAGACAGTTAAGTATAGGTATTGATTTACAGAATTACTTCTTTGTCATGTACAATAGGATTGTTAATAGTGTCTCCTCTCTGTTGCATTCATTCTTTGGAAACAACTAGATCTCGTTCGGAGCTTATTGCTCATTACGTTTTGGCCCCCAGTTATGCCTGGCCATGAGTTTTCCTCTTTTGGTGAAAATAGCAGAATAAATGCTACTGGGAAACTAGTTTTTATAAGTGGATGTTTGAGTTTGGATACCTAGTGGATGTTTTGTTACACCTACTACATAAACCACAAAAATTATTCTGTCGAATTTGGTCTTTAATATACCAAGGGGCTTCTCTGTCACAGCTGATCCATTTTTATCATTTTTCAGACAGAGTGTACCTATGCCATTCCTCTATGTCATTCTTGAAGGATTTTTAATAAAACAGACCATGTACAGCCATCAGCAATAATTATGAAAGCAAAGCTTGATCACTACTGATACTAATTAGACCATCTGATAATTAATGGCTGTAGTACACCTACCACGGTTTAAAATGGCAATTATTTTGCCAGAGACTAGCACCTCAGCTATGTTATCTCTCAAGTTACAACTGTGCATGACAATAAGATGTTATGAATAAAACACCTTGTGGCTATGGAATGAACAGAAACAAGCCTTCTTTATGGAGATTACAGCTTTTTCCCAGGCATAAAGTATAAATTACATTTTATTAGAAAAATAATCCAGTGGCATTGTAACATGTGTAAAAGGCCAAATCCTGCCAGCATTTACTAACTGCTTCCCTTGTTATTCCTAATTATTTATTTACAGTTAGTTTTACTTTGTAGGAACTTGAAAAGTTACCTGTTTTCTGCTAATTCAAATAAATCCATTTACAAGTGTGCATTTTGAAATGCTTGTGTTTGAGCTCTCACATTTGACTATTAAGGACAGCAGCTCTCTTCCTGAAGTGCCAAATGTCTGTAGTTAGATTTACTTGGATCCCAATTGTACTTAATGCCACCCCACATCGATTACTAAATGTCTTTGGTTCACTTAAAATTGGAATACAGTGTTTCATCTCTGCCATCTCATCTCTCCTTGAAGATACTGGGCCACTGTTCAAGATCAGGGTTTATCTAGTCCCATCTGGACATAAAAACTAGCCAAGCATACTTTGTTCTTCTGAAAGTTGATATAACAAATAACCACAAGTATTCTGTTTCACAAAGGCAGTGGATTTGCAAATGTTTGCAAGCAGCACAGCTTTTCTCCTCCCCAGTGCCCTTTCCTATCCTGGGAGTGACAGAAGACAAACTACACTGTTTGCAAATGTAAGTTCTCAGTAAAGGGACTGTTATTTTAATACAATATATGTGTACACATTTGGAGGCTTTCACCTTGAAAGTAAGCATTTGTGATGGAGGAAACAGGAAAAAAAAAGCAATTTAACCTGCTACTTTAGTCCATACAAGCTTAGTGTAAAATAGCTTAGACACGCATCCAGGATATTCTAGCTGAGGACTGGAGCTCCATTGCTTAAAAGCAAGTCCTTGTAGCTGGAACTTCTAAACATGGAACTGGAATTACAAATGCAGGTGACAAGAGTTTACTTTTAACTGGGGAATACAGGTGCTTAACACTTTTGAAATAGTGTGAAAACCTGGTCCCCATCCCTTTAAGCCACACATGACCTGTTTTCTCTCCATTTTTATGCATGCTTCTCTTTTGCTATTTCTTGAAAAGGTTAGTATATCAAATTCTTGGCAGTTGTTTAAAATCTTGTTGTGGTTTGCTATGACTCATTACTTCCTCAGTTGCATGGACAGTGGTAGAAAAAAAGTTAAGAGTGAGATTTGAAATACAAACTGAAAGGAGGGGGAAGATTTATTCTATAAGATAATAGGAATACCTTGGAAAATGATAACTGCATATAGATAGAATGTTGCAAATAATTAAAGTGCACAGGGAAGTGAAGAGTAGGAAAAGGAGTTAAGGTGAGAAAACTGGAACAGGTATTTCTAATTGTAAAACCCAGCAAGAATAAGCATTGTTGGAATTGTAGAAAGAAAAGGATATTATAGTAGTATCAGCTGTTGTCTTAGCTGTGCAGATGTGATACGGGCTCATAGAGCTTTTTTCAAAAAATAACTGGTATTTTCATCATGAATAACAGTTTAGAGATTTAAACTGGGATTTTTTAATTAAATAAACAGTCTAGTCCCACAACACCAAAACAAGAACTTTGCAAAGAGAGTCCCAGCTGTATACAGAGGAAAAACCAACACATTGCAGCTCTCTGAATATGGCAGCGTATTGCAGCCTCCACAAATAAGTAGGACTACTGGTACATCTGGGGAATAGAGGCAGTGCCCTGCTTTGCCACGCTGTACCTCTTTTGCTGGCTTTTCTCCTTGCACTTTCCAGAAGGCAGGATGGGTCTCAGAGCGCTGCTTGTGCCCATGGCATTGATTCAAAGTGGTTTTACATGGTTTCACAACGAGAAGGAAAGTGGAATGATTATTTCTTTATAATGTAGCTGCAATAAGCACCACAGTAAAATCAGTATAAAAATAGGTAAGGTATTAAATAATGACAGCAAAAATATAGAGCTGGGGTTATTATTTTTGCCCTTCAGGTCAACTACTGCGGCTTTTTTGTTGTTCATGCTCGCTGACCAATACTCTTAGAGAAGTAAGACGAGGATCTCCCTGCCGGCCTCTGCTTTTTCTGCTTTATCAAACTCGGAGCAAGCATTCCTGTCAGAGGGGTCTCTCAAGCATAAAAGTCTGCTTGGCCCTCTACCAAATCCTGGGGGGCTGACTGGAGAGAAGGGGACATCGGGACACTGCTTCAGCTCACTTCTGCTGAGAAGCAGGACCTTGGAGACAATTGGAACCAAAATAAATTTGAACAGCCTCTAAGGACTAGGCCCACATTACTTCCAGTACACAGTGTTTTAAAACTGCTTTTTCCTCCCACTCTTGATTCCTGCAACAAGTACGGCTCAGCTGAACAAAGGATCTCCCACTCAGTGGGCTTGCCAGAAGAAAGGAAAATAAGAATAAGTGTAAATATACACAGATTGGGGCCCTGTGGTGGTATGGGACCAGCCTTGATGATGGCCCTTAAGAATAAAAAAAATTCTTGCATACAGTAACAATAATAATAATAGCAGTTGGAATATTATACATAGTAAAACTTGGATACTGTTTAAACACATTTTCAGAAAAAAAACCCCTGCAAGTTTTATTGCAAAAATGAAGTAAAATATACTGAACTTGAATGATATTCACATACAGAAAAATAAATAGAAAACAACACATTCCAGAGAATTAATTCTTAATGGGCCTTAAAACTACTACTGGATATTTTAGAAATAAAAAGAGCTAAATCCAAACAAATTGCCTAGAGTAGAACATAAGTTAAGTTTAGGTGCCAAGGTTCAAAACTGTGATCCTGAAAACTCCAGCTTAATTGCTCCTTACACCCAGAGGTGCTTAAATTCCAGTAGCATGGTACTTCTTGGACAAGTTCCCTACAGCTTTGTCTATATATTCCTAGAAATGCAAGAGGTTTGACAGGACACCCAGCTGATACTGACTTTTGCCCAATCCTGAGCAGGAGCCAGAAACAACTTCTTTCAAAACAGCCTGAGAGGCCCATTTCAGGAAGCAGTCTCAGAATATTTATAATCTGCACTCAGAACCAGGTTCCCAAATCCAGGCACGACTGCTAAGACCCTTGGTGTGGCCCCTGTTTATTTGATTGCCAAGTATTTAGTGAATTTATCTGTGAGGTGGGTGGATTAAAGTTCAGTTCCATTGTATGTCTGATCATGTACAAAACTACTTTTCTTCTTCCAAGGTAGAAGATGGATCTTCAGTCACCAGCCATAGGTGACACTGGAGAAGCACATACTTCTCTGTTCTTGCTGAAGTTCTGTTGCAGCACAAAAGCATCTAATGCTCAGGAAAAAAAAGAGTAAACTTGAGGATGAATCCATAGTCTGGAACACTTGCTTGGAAAAGAGAAACCCAGATCTCAGCCAAAAAGACTGTTGGCTCAATTTTGTTTTCTAGGGTCTTCCAAGTAAAATAGCCTTGTGGTTAAAACAATCTTTGTGCAAGCAAGAGCTGCTGGTTTGAATCAAGTATAATAGAAAATTTGAAAAGTCTGACATCTGAGTGATTTAGAAAAAAAAATGTTGTAGTCCTGTCCCCAGAAAACCACACTCAGCTTTGGGGGCACATATGTCTGAGTGAACACAAGCACATCTCTGCACTGCAAACAAAGGAGCTGCATGTAAAAGGCACAGATTGCTGCCAGCAGCATTTCCTGTTGCCTGTCCTCTCGGGGATGGTGTAGGATGCGTTTGGCCCTGTGCTTAGCATACTAGTTGTCTTGGACACTGTTCTGAAAGCTCCCAGTGTTGCTCCTTGGCACCTAACCTAGTTCTGGATTACACTAGAACTTTTCATGTTGGGTTCATTTAAAATGTGGTTTTCTGCATAAAGGTTTTTAGAACTATCATTGAAAGCATTTTCAGGAAAGTGATTTCCTTTAATCTGATAGAGGGAGACAATATAGTGAACCAGCTTAATGACAGGTAAAATAAATCATCTACGTATCAATCATGTTATCAGAGATTGTAGTAACTTTTGAAGGGGGAAGAAGAAGAAAAAAAATCCATTTGGGCATTTACCAAAACACTGATATTTCACACATCAAAATTATTTTCGTCATGACCCGTGCCATAATCCTTGAATATACTACTGTTTGGAGAGAAAGATCTATTTGTCAGACTTATGTCTTAAATAGTTGAACTCATGTTTCTCAAGGCAAACTGGTGTGACAATCTGCTTTTGCTACAGTGTTTACAATTGCTTATGCTTTTCTCCCCACTTCAAGACTCAAATTGCAAGTTTAAATGCAGCTTCCTCACTGTAGTGCTCAAATACTCGCTCTCTGTGCTACATAAGATGATATTGAAGAAAAATCAAGATTTTGCTTGAGCAAAATCTAAAAAAGCCTGGATTGCTCTTAAGATAGGAGGAAGAAGAAAAAAAACAACAGACTGAATTAAGAGAAAGATCAGATGTTGTATTTTAAGGACAAAAGACTTTTGTTGATGTACATCAGCTCTTCTGCTGATGTTAATTGACTTCAGCCACTCTTAATCTGGTAAATGAGAGTAGTGTCTCAGATGGAAAGAACTGAATCAGCAGTAGCTGGTAGCAAGATTTTGAGCAGTTTGACAATATATGAAGATGGACCAATCCAAGATGGATCGGTGTAGAAATTACAGGACTCTAGAAGTTCTACCATGAAATCAGCAGAAGGAGTCTTATCAGGAGATAAACTTAGGGACTGGAGGTCACTTTTGTTTCACCAAACTCAGTATAAAATCCAACCTGGATATTTTTTTCTTTCTTCATTTTGATATTCCAAATATTCTCATGCACTGTCTCACAGTTAATATCCTTTTGAACGACTGCTGCGGCAAGATCTTTTGTCTCCCAGGAGAAAATAACCCTCTCAGGCCCACCCTGAATTGGTGGGCCAATACTCTAATTCATTTTGCCTGAACTGATTGCCTTGATCCTCTTGTTTGTTTTTGCCTGGGTTAACTTCTTTTGATGCTTTATGATGTTCATCACTATAGAATTTTAATTAAATTGATATATTAACTGTTTGGTAATTACAGTTGAAGTATCTGTTGTAAATGTCACGCTGCTGTGCTCTCACCCCAGGTCAGCAATGAAAATGAGATGTTGTGCTTCAATGTATTTACCTAAGGAAATTAAAACATAAGATAATTTATGATTTATCATTATCATTAGAGGCATTTATTAAAATTATTTATTACCATGCATCATGCAATGTTTCATAAATGCATAATGTTTTGTGTCTAAGTAGGGAATAAAATAAAAGTTGAATGGGGAGATTCAACTTTGGTATCAGTGGTAGCCTTTCTGTGTGGCCATCTACTTAATCTTGCCTTGCCTGCTGGAAGTTAGGCC
The DNA here is from genome assembly GCA_013400335.1 of Eurystomus gularis. Lineage (NCBI taxonomy): Eukaryota > Metazoa > Chordata > Aves > Coraciiformes > Coraciidae > Eurystomus > Eurystomus gularis. The sequence continues at coordinate 93,923 of VZZY01023153.1, read as the reverse complement.
AAAGAAAAGAAGAGGTAACACTTAAAAACAAGTAGGAAGTTTCAACTTTAGGTCATGCCTTAGACTCGCACTATCCTATGGTGGATTTGTTAACATGTGTTTGCTTCATAGAGCTACTACAATGAGCAAAGACAGGCTTTCAGATAGTTTAACAGCATCGTAGAAAAAATTGTGAGGATGCTCGCTCTGTATTCAGTAGAGGACAAAAGTGAGTCTGCTGTGCAAGGTGCACATTGACTAGTGAAGAGGAAGTTCATAGCCAGTTAAGCAAGTACTTTTGGATAAATGATGAAAGAATTGTCTAGAAAATACGTAAGTGAATATATTATTTTAAAAAATACTCTGGTGCTAAAAGTGCAGGCAGTCCTAATCACAGTACTTCCTATCTGTTGAAAGCTCTACTTTGCAGGATTAACATTTCAGTGTATAATATATGCATATATTTGACTACATGTTTCACTCAGGAATTACTTTCAAGTAAGATTCCTAGCTCTGTTTCAGAGATGAATAGACATGTCACTAGCACGTGTAATATTGTGGTGCAAGATATGCCAGTTAGCATCATTTCTGAGCAAGATCCTGGCTGATACTGAAACCACATTATGCAAGACACTGCTCACATATAATTCTGGAGAGTTTGAAATGTAAAAATTTAAAATGATAAAGAGTGAAGAAGCTTGGTACTATTATTGTCCTTTTATAGCTAAGGAATTTAGAGGATCTTGCATACAGAGTTAATAGACTTATTCTGGAAGACATGTAAGAAATTAATGAACTAACTGAACCCAGGTGTTGAACCAACTGCTTGACTGTGTCTGTGTCTGTCCTGTGGGACAGGAAAGGTCCCCATTTCTAGTGAATAACTTGTCTGTATCCTGATTTCACACCAGAATTAGGAGGCTTTCAGTTCACCATCACCCATGTGCCTTTATTTCCTATAGAGAGCCCCCAGCTCAGCCCAGGAGAGGCCTTCATCTAGATGATTAAAGGGTAAAGGCTGCAAGACACACCATAAAGCACACCTGCTACAAAACGGATATAGAGCCACTAGGATCCTCCCTCCTGTCTTGTTCTGTTAAACACTTACTGGGGGTTCAAAGTCTGCAGTTCTCAGATGGTTAGTCCCAGTGCTTTCTATTGACACAGCTATTTTGATGTTACATCCACTGAGGTTGTTAATGATCTTGTACATGTCAAATAATCAATATAAATAAAAGAGGGAAGCTCTGAAAGTAACAACCAGCCCTATATCAAAATAATTCACTATATAATTCCTAAATGCAGAGACTCGTTCTACATGCTGTTGTAGATTCTTGACATTGCTCTACTGCCAGCATTACTTCTTATGTTACGGTGTACTATAGATAGAGCAGCGTGTTAAAGTTACTTAAATTTATTAAATGGGGTAGCTTTTTCAAAATATCGGTTTCTGGTCAAAACACTGTCATTTTATGAAAGCTACCTCACTTAATAAACTTGTGTATATCCCGAATGGACTGTCCTGCCTGGCATGAGCTGTAACTGGAGAGAGGACTCTTCATGTAGGATTCAAAACAATTGAAGGACATATGTAGATTGTTATGTTTGAAATGAACACTTTAAATATCCCTTTTATGTAATTTAATGATTTTATGTATTCAAGACTTCAGAAATATTTGCCAAGTTTGAGGAAAATACAGATTAAAACCTCACCCCCAGCAAATGCCGAACAGTTGAAGCTGTTAGTGTGATCTTCTCCTCATTTCCACCAACTACAATGGCACAAGGATTTCTTGCTTTAGCCATTAAATGACTCTTAACTTTGATTCCTTGTGTACCCCTCGACAAGTCGATTAGTTTCCCAGTATCTTGATTCTTTCTTCTGTAAAATTAAAACATTCGTACTTATTTCATTTTCATGTGCGTAATGATGTTTAATTAATATTTATATAAATTTCTGAAAGCCTCAGAAAACAGATTCTTAAGGAAATTATTAATAATCAAAATAAATTGTTTTATTAATTGATGGAGCAATGCACATGGTACAACATTGCTAATCAAAAGAGAGACACAACATCCTGGTTAACAGGATTTGAGACTAATCAAATATTTCTTGTAAGGATTTTAACTTGGCTTTACTATTGTTTCTCCCAGTCAAGTTATATCAAACCTGCAAGGAAAGGTGATAATCTCTTTTTAGCACTGATACAGAATGAAAGCAAATGACAATACGAGATGCCTAGAAATTTTAGACTTAAGTTTACGAGGGGAATATTGTCTTGAAAGTCGTGATCGAATAGCAGTCACAACCTGAGAATACGTTCGGCAGAGTTTTGAAACCACAACACTATCAAACTGATTAAAGTGACACAGTGCTGTCATTTGGATGTTACAGTTTAGGACAATTAACTTTGAATTTTGAAGAATGCTTTCATATTATCCTCAAACTTAATATGTTACTTTAACATCAGGCTTTGGGGAATATAAAATAGAATGGAATCAGGACTGATCTTTGTTCACTACACAGCACCAAAACATGTATAACAAAAACGTGTGTAACAAAAACAGCTAACTGTGAAGATTCACCAAATTAATAGCTGTAAGTGGCACAAGAAACCATGTACTTCCAATAGTTCTGTGTTTTTCTCAACACGAAATTTAGCAGCAGCTAGCCATTGGGCACTCTCTATAGACACTGTAGAGGAGAGAGCAGCAAAGTCCTGGAAACAAGCCACCCCCTCTAGGTTTAACATTAACACTTATTTGAAATAGTTGAATCCTTCATGATTTTATCATTATAGGTACTTGGATCATAACTATGAGACATTCCTTAGAACAGGTCCCTGCCGTCCACCCTTCCATCCCTCATCTGGAATAAATAGTCTGGTTTTCTTCATTATGGCCTTCTGAAATGCAGAAAACTCAGGTCTTTTTAGAGTAGGGGACTGTTCTACCCATGATCTCCTGGTTGAACAACTTGAATTTTAACAGCTGGCTTCTTGTGCTGCTCCCCATCAGCAGATGAAATTGTTCACTCTTTCCTCAAGCTTACTCTCTTTCACTGGATGGACGTGTCAGAGGTCTTTGACACCTTCCAGCAAGAGTTGGGCAAGACTGGAACTATAAGTATGTTTAGATGGTGTCGCGGTCGGGCGCGCAGAGGTCCGACCACCTCCCAAAGGGAGAAGGGTTGAGGCAAATAATATTCTTGCTTATGTTTAGGTGAATGAGTGCCATCATTATTGCACAGAAGAATTCAATGTTTACTCAAATTATTTTCTTGTTCAGAGTGAATCTGAGTTTTGTTGTTCTGAGCGTAGTGCTGCTGCACTTTTTTCTTGTTTTGAGTGAGTTTTCTTTCTCAGTATACACTTTCATTGTTTAAATTAAACAGTATTGCCTATTTCCTTCACAATACAATTGCACATTTATGAGCAGTTTAGCAACCAGACTGCTCTCACAATGTGTTTGATGAGGGATAGAAATCAAGAGGTTAAAGCTTTAAGATGTTAAACAATAAGGTAGGAAAACAGTGCAAATAATGTTCTTTCCCTTAGTGACATAACATCCTTTATTAAAAAGCAGAGATACTATTCATCTGAGAGTTACTCTTTATTTCTGTGGCCCCCACTGGCATTCCAGAGGCGAGGGAAGAGTTCCTTCATACATTTTACATACACTTCACAGCTTTTGCAGAAAGCTTCTTGTAAAAGTAATAAAGAATGTAAACTTGGTGAAGCTGAAGCTAAAGAATATAAACAAACCTGATTTAGCCTAACTCTTAAAGAGATCTTTTACATTAGTCCCGCCATTTGATCACTGTAATATCAATTATTCACAGACTGGTCTACTGGGAATATTCAGGTGGAGAAAATGCTACTGGATTCAAAGTAAGCACTAGAAAACCTATTTGTGCTGTCCAGAAAGAAATAAAAAAGGAAAGAGAAACCCGACTGAACCTATTCCTTCTTGAAACTGTTGGAAAATACAGTAATATAAAGTAGATGAGTCTAATGAAAGAATATCAATTCAGAAATTAGCATTCAATGAGTTATAAAGAAAGATCACAGAGAGGATTCTCAGAAAGATGTAAAAATGAGTAAAAAACTGATGTGGCTTGGAGTCTTTCACAGAGAAACAGAAGAAAACTAAGAATGACATACAAGTTTTAATTACCATGGAAAAGTACCCTCAGAACTGTACAACATTTCTGGTCTTTTTAAGTAGTTCCTTGAGTAAAATCTAAATATGATCCCAGTGCAACCACTCAAAGCAGGCACCAAGCCACCACAGGAAAATAGGCTCCCTACTTGTTTCCGTAATTCTGTCATCAGGTCCATTATTTTTCATTCAGTGTACAATTGAGAAAGGAAATTCAGACAGACATCATGTTAGTAATTCTAAAACTTTTCTCCTGTGTGGAAATTGTAGTAGCAAATTCATAATCTCTGTGTTGCTTATTTTGAGCAGAAATGTATCTGAGCAATGGACTGGATCTAACTAGAGGTCTTTAAGTTGACCCAATGGCAGGCGTCTTGGTTTTTCTTCTGGAGCCAAAGACTATGGATCACTTGACTTCAAAGGAAGTGTGTTGATTTCCGTCAGCTGGAGTATGAAAGGCTCCAAATAAACATTTATTTAAACCTTTTTTTATTGAACATAAATAAGCATTTATTTTCTCTGAATATTCACCTGAACCAGAAGTAGATTTTGGGTTCTCATAGAACCATAGAAAGGTTTATAGAAGAAAGTAGAAAGTACCTGGAAATACCTGAGCTCATGAGATACTATTTACTCTGCAGACACTTAAAACTGTTGTGAATAAGCAGTACACAATCGTCGATATATTTGATGCACTGATATATAAAACAAAGCTTTTATTTTCTGAAAACTTTCCATGCTTCAGATAGAGTGAATCAATTTTGCAGAATTAAGAATGAAATAAATTGTATATCCTCACCTGTGAAAGAAAAATGATCTTAACACATGAAAGATTGATTCACCAGTCACTAACACAGTTAACTCCCTGCAAGATGTTGCCTTAGGCATGAAGATGTGATCAGCACAAAGGAGGGACTCTGGGAAGAAAATATTCTTCTCTTGAAAAGCATATTGATCATTTTCATCTTGAAGAGCAAGTAGTTCATCACCAGTAATTCCAGCCAATGTTTTATCTTGAAATCTCTCTGTTTGGGCTGTGTGGTTCTGCCATAAATAGCACTGTGGGTATCTAAAACCACTTGGCGCTTTTTGTTGCTGTTGTTGAGTTTAAGGAACATCTCTTCCTCATTTTGTTCCTTTGACAAAATGAGGTTTTGTGTAGGCTCACTACAGTGTGTAATGTGAGCTGTGCCACTGTCATTTCTCCTTCTGTCAAACAGTCTTTTATTTTGGATGATGGTATTTTATTCACTATACATTCTGCTTTCATTCAGGATTCTGTTGTTGGTTTCCTCGCAAGTATCACCATAGCTTTGCTGCTCAAAAGACAGAAACTAAATACAGTATAATGCTGGCAGAATTCAACTGAATAATTTACAATGCCAATTAGTCAAAGGAACACTCAACAATGTGTTACATGATATCTGGAAAATAATTTTCCACTTTGTAAGGCCGTATGGCTACAGAAAATCAGAACTAAATTGGCTTCCCCTACAAACCTTGATAGTACTAAAAGTATGTTTTGTAAAAGACCTAGTTTTTTTTCTTGTTTATTTGGAGGAATAAGATGTTGAAGGCCTGAATGACTTGAAGACAGCTGTTAGAATTTTATTTATGGTTAACTACAGTTGCTGTAAACACACATGGCAGGGCACACATGTGCCTGAAGTCCTAGATTGTAAAGAAATGGTCAGAGACATACGCTCAGCTGAGAAAGGTTGTGCTACTGCTTACACATTTCTGGCTGTTGGACTTCACCTACCTCTTTCTGCATCAGCACAAGCCCATTTACAGCTGTGAAAGGGCTCAACCTGATCGAGAAAAGCAAAGCTGGGATTCTGCTGGACACAGCCAATCTGCAGGCTGACATCCGTGAATTGTGCAAACAGAGAAGAACACAAGCTTGTATTTCACAGGCTGTATTTTCAGTGGAGGAGGGAATGGAGAAACACTCTGGCCTAATAATTACTGAAGTTGGGAGGGAACTTATTCCCATGGTGCTTCTCAGGGAGGAATAGTTTGTTTTGGCTTGTCTCTTCAAGTGGAAACATAACTGTGAATTAAAAAATGGCATGCTGAGTTTTAGGAGTGGCTTTTCTGCTGCTTGCCAGAGAAAAGTGGTGGGTAGAGGGCAAGTTGTCATTGATTTTTGAAGCCTGAGTGCACTTTTCATACCCTGATGCTGAATAGTGAGCAGTGTAATGCTGCTCATGATAAAAAGTTTATGAATAATGCTAATAAATGGAGTGTTCACACTGCTGTTCTCTTTCCCTGACATAACAAAGCCACCTGCTCCCTACTTTTGGAAGGTAGTAGGAGATAAATTCCACCTTATTTAGGAGTATGAGAAGCTAATTTATTCATAGGAAGAATTTAATACCTCAAGCATTAAGCTTCTTTTCTCTGTTTAAGTTTCTTGCTAGTTCTGTTTGGTAATTTATAATGAATATACTTTTATTTATTAAGTTTAATTATTTCAGTAATATTCTACTGTACGTTATGTACTACAGTGGTAATAACAAGAATACTATCACTATGATTTTAGCACCAGTGTGAATGTAAATCTGCATGTTGCTATGTGGCATGAAACAACAGGTAATCATACGGTTTTTTAGTATTGATTTCTTGAAGAAGAAAAAAAATACTATTACCATCATAAAACCTAACTGAAGTTTTGTAGACCTTAACCACCAAGTCATTTCATAAATTTCCAGATCAGTTACAAAATATAACAAAAATGTAATAATTTCATTAATGTGCAAAACATTTGAGAAGCTGTGAAGAGTGTAAATAGTAATACATATATAACACTAAACTATTGCAGAATTGGAATAACTTCTATACGGTGCTGCCCATCAAAAAGCAGGGCTCACTCCATCAAACCTGATTTCATAAGGGCTGATTTTATCACATACACAATATACATATGCACAAGTATGGCTTTTGGGCAGGATTATTGTCATTCTGGAGCCAGTACAAACTCATGGTTTGACTGGTCAAACACACTATACATAGCTCATTTCTTCTCCTGATTTATTGTCATCAATAAGATCTTATTACAAAGAAAGAGAATGAAAAAGCAAACAAGAAGGAGACTACATGCATGTTTTCAGGTCAATGTCTCCTTATTTCATGGAAAGCTTTGCTTACACACTTAGAAGTTCAGCTGTTGCTGGATGGTAGATCTCACTGAGAAGAGACAAAATTTATTGCCTATGTTTCTAAAACATAATTTTGCAACAAGGTGTGAAGAATCCAGTCTCATGTCACAGAAAAAGAGTTTGCTTTGTATTCTTCCTTTTGAAACAAACATGACATTAGGGCTTTCTCTGCTAGCAATTGGGAGTTACTCTGGGTTGAATTACATTTTCTAGAACAACACCTGAGTCAGCATAATAAATAGAAATTATATATTCCACTTTGTGCATGGAAAAAACAGGGGACTTCTAAGCAGTACAACTCTTCTTACCTTTTTTTCTCTGTGAATGAAATACAACATTCTGCATACTCTATGCAAGCCCTAAATATCATGTTCATTCTATTTTGAGAGCTAATGGCGACTTACATAGTTCATAGGTTTTGTTTGGACATGGAATTTTATCTGTGTGCTGCAAAGCACCTTTGGGAGTCCATCAAGGGAGTCAATAAACATTGCTTAGATTAAGCTGAGTCATGCAATTATTTTCTCACTTTCATTATTTTACTCTCCTTTTTGAATGCTGCTTAATAGCCTCTGCCAGGTGTAACTTACTGCTCTTGGGCTCACAAACATGAGATTGAACAGCAAGTCCTTTTCTGTAAACGGATTTCATTACATGGCAGGTTTTGTGAAAGGCATATGATAGTCCCATAGGAACACATATTCAGAGTCCCATAAAGGTCTAAATCTTTCTCTCACCTTTCATGTCATAAATAAAATGCTACTTTTGATATCGCATAAGTTTTGCTTCATCTTTGCCTGTTTTCGGGAGGGGAAACAGGAATACAACAAATGTTCTATTAATAAATAGCATTGCTTAGTGCCACTGCTTAGGAAGGCAGGTGCCTGTGTGTTACAAATTGTAGCCTCCACAAAAAATATAGATGCTAGGACAAGCATCGATCCTTTAGCTACTGTTAATCATGTGATGTAGCTGAAAAGTTTGTTTCTTTCCATTGCAGACTTGTAACTGCCAATACTCACAGACCCCACAAAAAAAAACCCAAAGAAAAAGAAAAAGAAAAAGAAAAAATAAAAAGAAAAAGAAAATGATAGTGTAGAGTAAGTGAACTGTCTTTGATGTATTTCATGAGGTACATATGCTCTTGTGAGGAAAGAATCACAGAATCACACAGAAAGAGATCAGAAAGGGAGAAAGATCATATTTCTTAGACAAAAAACAACATTGTGGATAATATAAGAGGTTGAATGAACCTCAAAGGCTTAGAATTAAGGAGCTAGTTGGACAAAGGGTACTCAAGTTCACATAAGCATCCAACTGTACCAATGCAGCAAAATATGACTGAAAATCCTGGCAAGGAGGTTTCCTATGGAAAAATTTGTCACAATTTTTTTACGGCCTGGAGGTCCTTCAGAAAGGGCCATACTATTAGCTGATGTTACAATTAAGGTGAAGTCTACATTTCAGAAGATTCATGTTCCATGTGGTCCTGAGATGATGCATTGCTGTGATTTCCCTATTTGTGTATCTGGCTGTCTTGGAGCTTCAATGGAGAAAATTTTGAGGGGAAATATGTTTTTTTTGAGTTTATGTTAAAAAAATAATAATTAAACCTTGCTTTAAGCAATATATTTTGGGCTTTCATTGGAAGATGCAATTCCTTGAACAAAGCTATAGGCAGTTTGTTTATTTTCTTCAGTGAGGCACATGCAGAGATGAGGTCAGTTTTCTGTGTCATTGTCAACTAACTTACAGGTAAAATGGGTATTCCTGACAATTGCCTGGAAGGCTTTCCATTCTTCCATGCCCAGTCACCTGTGCCTGCTGGTCTCCCAGCTCACCACAGTATTTGCTTTGGTCAGAAGCCTTATGTGGCTTATCTGCTTGAAGGGTGGCACTTTTCTCATACATGGAGCCTGAAGCAAAGTATACTTGAGGTGGGTGAAGATATGCATGAATAAAGCAAGCTAGCTACCTCTAGAACAACGCATGAGGCCTTTTAGATTACCCATGATATTCCCTTTCATTTCTTTTCAAAGCAATACTGTAGATGAGTAGGATTTCACTGGAAATACAGTACTGTGGTAAATGCTGTCCTTCATAAGCATAACTATTGTATGCAGTTATCAGAGATACTGACCAGGACCTCGGAAATGTCTGTTCTAAGACAGTTTAATTGCGCACTAAGCAAAACAACCCATTCTTCACATATGCCCCCAAATGTTAGAGTGCTCAAAAAAAGAGGGAGAATGCCATTCATCAGGAGGGGACACCCTGTTCTTTTGGTACCACTACTGGTACTGCAGCTTCAGTGGAAGTTATTCTGGGCTCTGCTGGAACTGGCAGTGTGTAAGTCTCTAATGGAAGCAAATGATAGACTTCCTAAAGCAACAGTATCATTTCACTAATGTGCAGCTGAAAGTATTCAAGTGAAATCTAATAGCTTCTTCTTTCCAGAAACATTGTTAAAATAATTGCTCCCACTTTTTGCAAAGTAATATTTCATGTAGCAGATTGTCTGAAAGGAAGGTAACCTAAACTATAACAGGAGAATGTAAATTGCCTAGACAATACCTTAATAATCCCTAACTGGTGTAACCAGAAGGTTTCAATGTACCAAGACACTGTGAGCTAAACAGAACCTGCCTGGGGATAATTGATCTCTTTACCGCTATCCAAAAGTCCAAAGAACTCAGCCCATCTTGTGTATTTTACTAAATTGTTTGGTCTGTGCATTTATTTACCTACAGCTTTGTTGTACACTGGTGTCTAATTTTATTTCTGTTTTCACACTCTCAAATTTGTGTGTGTATTTATACGCATGAACACTTGGGTAGTGTGGGTATGTATACATATATATGTACACATATATATGGATCAATGAAGAAAGAATACATGTATAAAACATTAATAATGTACAATTAAAACATGATTAAACGCAAAAGTAACATTTGGAAAACACTATATATCTGAGCACATTGCTTTTCTTGGCATAAGCTGTATTTCACAGTATCATTTACTGTATTTTAATTTGTTTTTCATTTAACAAGCCAAGAGGAAAAGGAAATATATATGAAATGACATTACAACATGAGCATTTGATGTTATGCGCTTCTGTGTACACTTCTGATCAAATGGGCAACAGATAGTTTTGCATTTTATTCTTCTGAGTCTTCCTGACTTGAACCTGCTTTGTTTTTTATTATTAAAAGAAGAGTAAAACCACATTTCACTACCTCTGTGAATTAAGCACAATCTCATGCTGTGTTTTTGATACCTCCTTGCCCGCAAGTGTGGTAACTGGCATGCTCGGTCTCTGACACTTCTCTCTGCTGCTGCCTCAGGAAAGTGATATAATCAGCAACTCAGGGTTTTCCTGCTAGGCCTGAGTCTGTTCAGTTCCCCAGAAAAAAACCGAGCGAGGTGCAGGATGTGGGAGAGCTGTGCTCTGCTCACCCTCTTGTGCCATAGGGCAGCAGGCGTTTCAGAAACTTCAGCTTTCAGAGACCACTGCCAGTTCCCTGAGGTTGCAGATCACCACGCTACCTCGTGATCTCTCTGCACGGTGCCGTGGGCAGCAGCTGCCAGCCTCAGTACACAGCACAGTCTGGTTGTACTTCAAAAAGAAGGACACCGTCTGCTGCAGCTGAGCCGCTGTATTTGTTGCCCCAGAGGCAACAAGTTACCTTTGGAGGCTGAACTCCCTGTTGGTTTCCATGTTCTTCACACTGTCTCCTGCTAGTGACCATTGCATGGAGAAGAGCAGTGTGTGAGGGCATCTCACCACATCAAAGTGAGGGCCGGGAAGGGGGGAATAACTGTAAGCCTCTATAAAGTGAGGGGATCTCCCATTTCTTTCTGATCATATTACTGTGGGTCTTACATTCGCTGTGTGATTACAGCCTTGCATTAAGCTGGCAGTGCAGCTCACTGCCTGAACCTTGAAATTTAACACTCTGCAAGCATTTAACCTGACTGAAATGCTGACAGTAACATTTGGGTTTAAGGTATACAAGGCCAAATTCTTCCCTCCCATAATTTCATTGGCTGTAGTGAAATCATACCACAGAGGAATTCATCACGGAAAATAGTCAACCTTTATGTGCTTAAATCACTAACAACCTCTAGACACATAGTGCTGCATGAAATAAATAAATCCCCTTTTCAGCCTTCAAAGTGTGTGTCTAATAAGAAAGTGAGAACATATAATGTGGCACCATTATACTTAAGTGATCTGCTTCCTTTCAGGAGCCAGAATCACATTAGCTGGCTTCAGGGTCTGCACAGGATCCTTCCTGCTTACCAGGGTTAGCAGTCCTGCAAAGCCAGTGACCGAAGAAAAGAAGAGTTGCTTTTTATTCTAACTAATTTTGCTCTGAAATGATAGGTTAAGTACATATTAGTATATGTGTGTATGTGTTCTTTTAATTCTATAATTCATCATTATGAAATTTTATAACTGTATTGCTGTATATAGTGAAACCTCTACAATCTCTGTCTACCCCTCAATAATCTGAACTACCCCTATGCAATCTCGTGGAGAGCACTAGGACGACGCAGATTAGTCTGATCATATAATTAGAAGACAGTGGTGCATATTGTCTGGTCTATCCAGCAGAGCAATTGCTGGGGAATGTGCACCAGGAATAATCCCATTTAAAGTGAGCATCATCACACCCCTGTAACACCAAGGTAGAGAAGGCTTAAGCTACTTGGAAGACAGTCTGAGTTTAAAACAATACCGATTTCCCCCAAGTCACATTTTAGAGTAGGAATGTTCTTTATAAGTAATTGGCCTCCATGTGGACACGGGGTAAAGTCCATATATTAAAATAAGCATTTATCTGGACTTACCAAGGCATAAAGATGCACTTCATTGGAGCATGTGGCTAAAGTGTCATCTGGTCTTGGGAAGCAGGCAGATCCAGATTTAAGTGATGGGCAAACCTAGGTACTGAGAAATAAGAACATTTACATCTTGTGTACTGGCTGCAAGGAAAAGAAATTTTTGCAATATTTTTAATTCTACTAGAAAACTGGGCTTTTACTCTTCTTCCTTTTTTGAGATCATGTGTCTACTTGTCAGCTAGACATAATTGCATGATAAATCTTAAGCAGCAGGGTTCATCTGTGTTTCAGTTCTGTGTGGGCAGAATAAGTGGTGTCAAGTGTCCACCCTTTGTTCTTTTCCTTGGGTTTTTGTTTTTGTCGTTGTTTGCAAAACCTGGGGGAGGGAATTTGTTTACCCTGTTTTATGTCCATCCGTGAATGCGACCTAGAGGCTGTAACATGGGGTCTGCAATGTACGGAGTTTGAGTCCCCTGCAACCTTATCAATACTGAATTATTTCTTTTGAAAAAGAATTCTTTTTCAGTTCACGTTTGCATAAATTTCTTGTGTTCTTTTCTGTGATTTTTTTTGCATTGAGTGTGGCATGGATGTGTGTTTTTGAGAAGAGAGAAAGTGAGAGGTTTGAATCTTTAGAAATAACACCTCGTTACTGGATCATTCTCCATATAATCAACAGAATTGGGACTTTAGTTTTCGCCTCACAGCTGTAATCGTGCCTGAATATATCTTTTCCATTAAATTCCAGACTGTTTTTATTCATCTCTTTTTCTCATTTTTCTGCCTGTGTGCATGTAGGTGTGCACGCACGCACACATTCTTGCCCTTGTCCTCTCACACCCACACGCTATCACAGGTAAAGTACAATCCGATTTCCCAGCACACACGCGTGGCACTTCCGAGAAGCAGCAGCAAGTGCTGGTTTTATTTCACACCTCCCTGGATGGGTCCACAGCACAAATTGAGCAAACTGTGTTCCTGCACTACACCAAAGGTGCTCGGCAGCAGCCCTTGACCTGTGCATGCGTGTATGACGTTGAAGGGGCCAGCGTGTTAGAGATGATATCCCATTTAAAACTGGCTCACCAGGGCAGTGCAGTGGGGTTCAGCTCTGGTTTGGGATGCTGGCACAAGGCACTCTCGTGCTATGTTGTTCGCTGCCCCGTTCGATAGTGCTGCTGTCACTGCCGTCCTTCCCTCATTCCTGCAGGTACTGGGGATCTCCAGGGAGCATTCTCTTTGTGTGAATGAGGACTATGACACTGCAGGATGCAACTAGAGCCTTAATGGGTCAGTGAGTGGCAGCTGAGCCTTCTCTCTGAGGTATTGAGCTGGCTATCGCTGCCAGGAGCACAAGGTCTATACAGTGAAGTGTGCCAATTTAATTTTGTCACATGTGGCCTGGGTTGTACAGATAGGGCTGTTTCTAGAACTCTTTGACAATGCTAAAACTGATTCAGGCCACAATGCAACATTTCAGGATGCTAATTAGAAAATAATTGTGCTGGGTTTTACAGACTTTACCATCGTAATATATCTTAAAGGCCCCTATAGAATGGGAAAGAAGGTATTTTAGTGCACTTTACATGCAAAATGAGGCACTAGATTTTGTGATTTGTAGCAAAGAGCAGTACAACTGCCATCACCCAGTAAATCAGAAAGCAAAAATAGTTCTTAAGCAGTTAGTATTCTGCTTTATTTGCTAATTAAAATGGGGTTTGGAACGGCTCTTCAGAATGATTGCTCTAATTAATTCGTTGTTCTTTTGCAGTTCTACCTTCTATACCATTTGAATACAAGGCAATCCCTTGTGCTTCTCAAATGCATGATGGCCAACAAGGGCATCCTTCCCTGCCTCAGAACAACAGGCTTTATTGCTTGTCGCTGTTTAATAAAACGTATATTCTATACCAGGGCTAAAAAGTCATCCACGTACACACCATCACAAATCTATTTGCAGTAACATACAAGCATAAACTCACATTTTTAATTAACATCAAATAGTTGTTTATGCAGAATTAAAAGAAAAGCTGATGATCACTTTTATAAGGCCAGTGACAGATTTTAGCTTTAATTATTTTTTGAACCTCAGTAAAAGACAGTTGTTACTGTAATTGCTATTCCTGTCACTGTGATACAATCTTTCATTTTGTGGCTGATGGATGATATTTAAGGTAGTTTCTACAGCTGCCTTTAAAACATTGCCTGCATTACTGGCATAGCTATGCAGAGTACAAGACATGACGTTTGAAAAGGGAATGAAGGTGGTGAAGTATGGAAAAAGATGCACTCATTTCACATTTCTCAGAGTGCTACAAAGTTTGACTACAATTCACATGAGTTAGGACAGAGATTTAAGATGTCATTGAAATACTGGTTGTGAATATACTATCTGATAGAGGTAGTCTTGTATTTTCTCAAACTGATCCTGCTATCTGTGCATATACGACAAATATTATTGACAGGTTTCAGTGAAGAATTTAATACCACAAAGGCTGATGGCAAACTGTTGTTTTTAGTGACTTGTTCAACAGAGGAAGATGTGTGTTCTATTGCTTGTTCTATTTATTAGAAATTTTGAATGAAAGGGAAAAATGAGGAATGGATCTGGAACTGAAGTTCACTGAAGGCAGTAGAAAAAAGAGACTCTAGATTGGTTTGATTAAATCTGTAATACTAACAAGTAGTAGCAGTAGTTGGCATGATCCCACAAGTATCACTGGAGTGACCCCTCTGCTCTATTCAGAAAAGAAGCCTGAATCTATCATGTCCTGTATTATTTGACCAGTTGCGCTTACAGTAGCTGACAATAAAGTTTTAAACTCCTCAGATTCATTGCCAGCACATTTGGAACTAACCTCTCTTTTCTGTAGTAGTGTATAAATAACCATGATTACAGCTTGTCGTATTTTAAAGAATTTAGGGTATTAAAGATGAATGGTCCTAAGTTTAGTTTTGTGGGGCTTTTTATGCCTTCAGGCTAGAGCTAGGTCAGCATAGTGGCTTTTGGATTCTGCTTTGTGCAGTAGCTGGATACAAATTGTTATGAGCACTATATTAAATATTGGATAACTGTAACAAACATCCATTTTTTTTCAGTAAAACATCTCTGCCAACCCAAACCTCCAAGCTATCTAACGTTGGCCTCTTCATATTTATTTGGTTTATCATTAAAAAAAAAAGTAAATATGGAAATTAAAGTAAGTATGAAAAGACCTCACAGTATCTAGCTACTCTCTGATTAAGAATTTCCAGCACCACAGTATTTGTTAGTAAATTATAAATTATGGGAAGGAACTGGCACCTATTTACCTTTCTCTTCTTACCCATCTGACTTTTCAACAGCAGTCCAAGATCAAACAGACACTTTTAAAGTTTTCTTCCGTAAAAATGAGCAAGCAGACTAAGTGGTCCTATGGATCCTATAGGACAAAATCTTCTCTGGGAATAGAGGCAATGCACAGATGGTCCCCTCTGTGTGAGGTACAAGGTCCCTTGGGTCGCCTTGCAGAGGGCCTTCCCTCAGCCAGACATACACTGATTCCTCCTGGGACAACGTCCTTCCTACCCTTAGGAATGATGATGCATCCACTTTTGTGTATCTCCCACCCTCATCTTGCTTACCTCCGTGAGATTCTCGTTCCAACCCAGCACTAAACTGTTTATGTTTCCTGTTCCATTTTCCCCCCTAATGATTTATTAAATTAATGACCCACATTTTCATAGCAACGAACCTTGCTGAGTGTTTGCATTTCTCAAATGGCTGCAAGTACTTAGCCTTCAACCTTGTACTTCACAACATTATGACTTATTGCTCTAATAGTTATTTTCCATACATCTGGAATATGAGCTTGCATACTCAAGCCTTCATGCCTCTGTACATTTACATCTGCTATTCCTTTGCGTTTCCACTTCCACAACCCAGCAGTTTCGTGGCCGGGCATTTGCGAAGTGCTACAGTGACAACAACAGGATCTTTTTTCAGTTGTCTATATTTTAAAATAGCAAAAGTAAGACTTCTCACGGTTGCAGTAAGACGAAAATTTCTACATATGATTTGCTTTCTATTTTTACTATGTTGTTGTCATTCCTAAGTACCTGTCAGCTACCTCTACCTGTCAAAATGTGCTGATTTTCTCTGTCATCCTTCAACACATTATTTTAATGGAGAAGGGTTTTTGGAGGTGCTTTCTGATACAAAAAGGAGCTAACACAAGTTTGTTCTTCTGCATTAGCAGCATCTGCTGATGCTTCTACCTGTTAGAACAAATACGTCTGTGAAAAAAGTCAAGAATGTCTAAAAGGTAAAACGTAAAGTCTTAGCAGTCTGAGTACTGATGAGATATCTGCTGGGAAATGTGTGAGATGGAGAGGGGTGGAATGGGAGAGGCTGATGGTATGGAGAGATAGCTGAAACAAGCAGATGGCTTAAAGGAAGCTGAGAAAGGCTGTTAGCACATAAAGCAGCAGACACTTGATGATGAATTGCCATTTTGAGTTGCTAGCTTTTTCCTCCTTATTTAGCTAACTACTGTTCCGATAATGACTTATATAATAGCTTCTCTGTGAAGACTTTAAGTCTCCTTTAGATTGAAGGTATCTTTTTTATAGAATGAAAGCACAGACTTAAAAAAAATCATTAAGGTCTAATGCAAGGAGAGGAAAAAACTGGGATGAGAGAAAGATAACTATGCAATTTTTTTCCTTTTCCCATAATTAAATGAAAGTCCTTCAGTGCCCTACCAATTGGAAATAAGACTTAAAACTCTAAAGAAGGCAGTCCAAAATGGGCAGGCTGCTCAGTTTGTATCATCTATGCCCACATCTGATACAGCTTATCCCAGCCCAGCTTTTATGTCCTGGACACAGGCTCTGTATGACCCCTAAATTCTTCCTATCTTGGTGCTTAAGATGTCTCGTTACAGCAGTAGACCTATCTGTTACTTGTCTGACTTTGGATAGGTCCCTTAGCTTAATCTTAGGCTTAGTCTTCCTACCTGCAAAATTTGGCTTACAACACCAGCTGATCTCAGGGCAGCATGTCTGGGAGATGGGAATTCATTACAATGTATCAGATAATACAGTAATTATGAAGAACACTCAAGGAGGAAATATCTGTTCAAAGCAGGACACAAACATCACATTTTGCCATGTCAGTAGAGTGCTAGGCAGACCCCTCCATCAGGACAGTCCTCCACAATCAGCTGGACACAGGAAAGCGGCTCTTTTCAGTATTTGTCTTCTGTAGACAGCCTGGCGAGCGTATGCGTGACAGCCACTGCCTATTTGGACACGGGTGTACTAAGGCGTAATTCAGAAAGTTATGAAACGTAT
The DNA here is from genome assembly GCA_013400335.1 of Eurystomus gularis. Taxonomy (NCBI): domain Eukaryota; kingdom Metazoa; phylum Chordata; class Aves; order Coraciiformes; family Coraciidae; genus Eurystomus; species Eurystomus gularis. The sequence continues at coordinate 76,440 of VZZY01023153.1, read as the reverse complement.
GCATGCGTGTGACCAGGCTTGTGTTGAGTCTTCAGGCAGGGCTTTGTCTCTTGAATTGTAAAAGACACACTGAATTAGACCTGAAAAGTGTCCTTCATCATTGCTGCCTAAGAATGGGGTTCTTCTAGTTTTTGAGGGAACAGTAACATACCGATGGGTTTCGAGGCAGAAGTGCGTGCAGCCCTTGGGATCCAGACAGGACATGCGTTGGCCTCATTTACTAAATATGCTGTTTTAACGTTACTCTATAACAACCTATTCATTACTGCTAATGAGTGTAGAAATGATGATGAAGATACATCTCCAATTTCCTACTGTACCTATAAAATATTAGTAATTTAAATGAGGCCATACAAACTGTAAAATGACAGCATGGCGCACTCTCACTGCAGTATGATTGGATTGCCTCTCTAAATGGCCCATCATCAATCCTAATAAAGACAAAACATGGGTCTAACTGTTGTCTTGAATCCAATAGCTTAGTTTTATCACTTTAGTAGCAGCTCTTTAAGTGCCCCTTCCTCTGCCACTCAGTGATACGACTTCCACAAAACAAGCATCAAACTTGCCAGGGTTCTGCTCCAGCCCACCAGAAAGGATCCTCTCAGGTTTAGAACTGCACAAGTATATTTAGAGGGGCATAAATGAGCATTGAAGGTGTGAGTACCTCTTATTTTTGGTTAACTGAATTAAAATTCGGAAGAAAAAAAAAGAATATTCATCAACAGTTCTCAAAATCTCTGGCCATCCACAGGCCATTACTTCCATGAAAGAAAGATATGGCAATATAAGAAACATCCTGAAATACAGGAACTCTTTGGAATTCTCCTAAAAAAATTTAAATACTAATGAACTCTGGGTGAAGAATTTCTTGTTCTAGCTGGTCATTAACTGCCGGGAAATTTCCTGGACTGGACATCATTCCTGATAAATCGTGAAAATATATAAGAAATAAATTAATTAGGAAATTAACTTACTTAAAGTTTAAACTGGAAGACAAAAATAAAAATGTAAATACATGTTACCAGGTCCTGGAATTCTATTCAGTTATTAGTATTTTCTTAACAGGTGAAGTTTAATAGTAGGCAGGAGCTGATTCTCTCCAATACCTTGGGTGTATAAGTGTCATAACTTCTAATTCTTATAATTCTTTTTCCAATTTCAGTACATTATTTGAAGCAAGAAATAGTGCCAATGTCTCAAATGGGGAAGGAACCCCACATGTGCAGATTGAAGCTGATCAAAATGAGGAGGAAAAGTACAAACTATTTTGCAATTTCCTAATCCAGTTTTTGAAATAGTGTTTATATAACCCATACTTAGGCAAAATTGTCTTTTTTCCTCACTTTAAATATTTTTTTTAGTGCAAAATCCACATTTACTTTGATTTAAAATCCACTTCACTATGGTGGCTGGGGATTTGGAAGCATGCATACTATGAAAATGTTTCTTTGTAATTTCTGGGCTTCCCTCAGTTGATCCCTGAGTTGATGCAGAATGAAAAAATGCTTCCTCTGTCTTTCATATCAGTTGCAATGAAAAAGATGCTGCTTAGGATGAACCCATGGTAGGCACTCTAGAAAGAAGGAAAGCACAAGGAAGTTGCCATGTATTGCATCAAACGCCTAGGCCTTGTCTGCCCCTGTAGTTCAGAATTTCAAGTTTTGAATGTCCTACTGTCCTAGTTAAGATAAATTTTAGACATATCTTGGTGCACGTCAGGAATATTTTAAACAAAGGAAACATCTAAATGGAAAAGGATAGCGTTCATGTACCCTTCTTGACAGCACGGCTTTAACTATGCACCTTTTGACTGTGTGCAATAATGAAAGATTTTTACAATCTTACATATTATTTCCTAGTGTGGTGGGTTAACCTTGGCTGAGTGCCAGGTGCCCACCAAGCCACTCTATCACCCCCCTCCTTTTCTTCCCCTCTCCCTCCTCAGCAGAGCAAAAAGAAAGGGGAGGAAAATAAGATGAGCAATTGCAAAAAGCAATTTAAAAATTAATAGAGGCAAAAGCCAAGCAAATCCGCATGTGGAAGCAAGCCAAGCAAAGTTTTATTCTCTACTTCCCATCAGTAGGCAATGTTTGGCCACTCCATGGGAAGCAGGGCTCCAAGATGTGTAGCAGTTGCTGTGGAGAACAACGGCACGCCCCCCCCCCTCCTCCTTTTCCCTAGCTTTATAGCTGAGCTGACGTCATATGGTATGGAATATCCCTTTGGTCAGTTCGGGTCAGCTGTCCTGGTTGTGTCCTCTCCCAAGATCTTGCCCACCCCATCCCACTGGGGGGGTGAATGATGGGAAGAGCCTTGGTGCTGTGTGAGCACTGCTCAGCAGTAGTCACAACACGGGTGTGTTATCAGCACCCTTCCAGCTCCCAGCACAAAACACTGCTGCTATCTGGAAAACCAGCTCAGCCAGACCCACTACACACAGCTACTCTAATTTATAAGCAGGTTGCTAACTTACTGTTGGAATACATGTGAAATACATGTAATGCACTGCCAGGGTGATTCCCACATGTGTTGGTTTAGTAAGAGCTGCGGCTGCGGGGTGGCCGAGCCGCGTGGCCGCGCCGCTCCCCATCCCCTCCCCTCTGCCGCGGGCCACGGACAGAGAAAGAAAAAAAAAAGGTTTAAAACTGCCTTTTTGAGTTGAGATAAGGAAGGTTTAATATATATATATGTATATATAAAAGAAAACAACATATAATAAGCACTTGCAGTTAAAAAAAAGAACAATATTAACAGTGAGAAAAGAGCAATACAAAAAAAACCAATACCAGAACAACAGCGAGGGACTAAACCGAGCGAAGTCCAACACGAACTGACCCCCAACGGAACTGGCCCCGGGGCATGATGTCAGCATGGTATAGAATAACCTGGCTTCACACAAAATTAACCCTGTCCTGGCCAAACCAGGACACCACAAAATATATTTCTGCTTTGTTTTCTAAAATTAAGAGTATTAATATTCTGTCAGAATAAAATTTCATGTTATTATTTTGTTTTCAGGAGATTTTCACAAACATTTTATACCACAAGGAGAATAAATATACACATCTCCATTACAGCTATTGTATATAATTTATTATAAACTGCTATTTGTTTGCCTTTTTTAGCTTAAAGTTTTGCAAACTGGATGACAGTGGTTATGCTGATGAAGTTGTTAAGATAATTAGTGTATAATAAAGTACTAGCTAGGTTTGTCTCTGCACTTCCACACTACTGCCCTGTAACAAGGGCTGTTTGTAAATAAGCATTCATGCTGAAAAAAATAGTTCTGTGAACAGAAGTCATTTCAGGCAAAAAAGAAACTAATGCAGCAAGACTGATGAAAAACAAACCCACCAAAGATTTTGGTGTGAATTTAAATTTTCATCCTGACAGATTTTATCATTGTCCTTTACACAAGTGTAAAACAGCATCTGATGAAAATCCACAAAAACAACAGTTTTTAGAACTTCTATAAACATTTTTCCTCTGCTTCGGAAAATGGCTTTGTTCAGGGAGCAATGAATGTATATGCGCAATTGAGACAAATTTTCATAAATCGTGTTTTGAGGTCTCCGGTGTTTACCACAGTATTCCACACAGCCATCCTATTCAGCGGACTGCTTAAGTGTCTGCTTTAAGACAATGTTTAGGAAACAGCAACATTGCTGGCATGAAAACAATCAATAATTACAATAATCTCCTAAAGAAGAGTACTGCTGAATTGGGATATTTACCATATGTGAATATAAATATTTTGAGCCTTTTCTAGGCAAATGTCTAAGCACAGGACTTTCATCCCAAAATTTAGTAATTTGAAGAAAATATCATGATCTATTTATTAGTATGGTAAGGGGATGTTAGTTACTTTTTCATAATCATAACGTGATTTTGTGAAATATGTGTTTTCCAGGACTATTAAATGAATAAGTTCTCCATCAATAAGTTCTCCAAAGAATTTGGAAAATTTATCAAAACATATCAAAAATATCAAAACATATTTCACCAAAAATGCCAGTATTATGAAGTTCACATTTTCTTATTTTCTGGTCTGACTGGAGTCTTTGGGGATATATTACATTTTTTTCTGGTCCGTTGTTAGCTGACTTGCAAAAAATGAGGTTTCTGAGTCTATGCACTTGGGTTTCAGAATTCCTTTCTTTCAAATATTTTTGGAAATTTTAAAAGAATATATAGTTTCTGTGAATATACTTTCCAGGAATTTAACATTATGGAAAACTATCAGAAGTAAGGAGTGAGGAGTGATTTGTTTTATCAAATCAATAACATATTAATTAATTTTAAAAATATATATTTGCTTAGATTCTAGTGGAATTGTAACATCCTCACTAAATTGAACTAAAACGCTTTCAGGCTTGATTGTAAATGGGGGTTCATTGTGTTCAATTGCATCATGTCTGATTTTTATTGTACAGTCCAGAAAATCTGTAATCCTCTTTCCATTATGGTACAACACACTGACAACCATGTCTTCATTTCTACAGACCTACTAATTACTAAGAGGCTCAACTTGTTTCAAAGTTGGATTTAAGATTAAACTGTTCCATGAAAGGCTATATGGGGAAATCACTATTGTAGATAGAAATCTGCTTTAAAACGTGGATTTCAAATGCACTGTTGCTCTGATTCTTTCTTAACATCTAGTAAATATGTTATTTTTCCAACAGTTGTGCCTTCTGTCCAGGGTTATTTTATTTATAGATTATTTGGAGTTTTTTGTTCCTATATGTATCCTAGATCACAGCAAGAGTTAATCTTGGGAGGGACTGTAGGAAAATCATTTCAAACATCTCTATATTGATTTTCCATGTTTTCATCCACTTGGTAAAGGAAGTACATGAAAGCGTTAGGAAGCAAAGAGGTGCCTACATGTAGTACAGTGATCAGAACAGTTGAAACCACAAGAACTAAAGCAATTCCCTGAATCGAGGGAATATTTTATTAGAATAACACAATAAATTCTAGCAGTTGTCTTTAATGAGTTTCTAAATAAGCTTTAATATCCTCTTTAATACAATATAGGTTGATTTGATAGCCAGATTCATGGCATCATTTGGATTAACAACTACCCATTTCCCCTAAATTAGGAGCAGTTAGGAAATGAGTTATTAGGAGAATGCGTAGAGTAGAAAAAGTATTTTCTGTGAACTTTTTTGCATTTATATGGGAAGCAGGGCTAATAGTAAATTGGCCCATCACACAATTGTGTTCCCCATATAGTGACTGTCCTTTCTAAACAAAATTTGTAAATGTGCAAGTGAGCTCCCTCTTAGCTTTGTATGCGGAGCAGATGTAAACTGTATTTGAGATGATAGTTTAAAATATTTCTATTGTATCTAAATGAAAATATTCAGTATTTCTAGCAGATTAACCTCTTGTACTCTTCCTGTTAGTGGAGTCCAATGTCTGTACAAAAAAACTCTAGAGAAACTATTTACCAGCCACTGAAATGCAAATAGGAGAAATAAAAAGTGGGCTGTAAAACTTTCAAAGCAGCCAAGTGAGTTTGGCTCCGTTTTTAATGCATATTTACATGACTTTACCCACAAGCGCTGGTTTTCAGTGTGGAAAATTAATTAAATGTAGGCTCTTTAACCAGACGTTTTTAAAAAATATTCTCCCCATGGCCTTCTACTGCTAAAATATGTTGGATTTTATTGCCTGTTGTGTTTGAAGTTTGCGAACAGCTCGGGTTCTGGGAGCCAGGGAGGTGTCCTGTTCAGGGTGGAAATGCTTACCTGGTCTTTGACTGTCCTTATCCTGGGAATTTTAGGTCAGTGTTTTCCTCTGGGATCCTCTCTGGCTGAACTGAGACTGGCCGATTTTAAGAAGTGTCTTCGGAAAAGAAAATGCATTATGAATAATAGTTAACCAACCTCTTTCACATTTTTGTCTTTTTCTGAAGGCAGAATTCATGTATTCATGAGATTTTTCTGTTATGTTTGGCTGAAAGTGCTTACCATAAAGGTTATGCTGAAAGTTTTCACCCCAAATGCCATTTCTTTTTTTTTTTTCACCTCCCTTCAGTATTCTTTCACACCCATAATCTTGTGCTTTCCCACTGGGCCATGTCAGTGTCCTTTGTTTATGCATTTGTTCAGAGCCCTCCAAACCAGGACAGTACAGCTGCTGTCTTCCTTTTTTTAAGGCTTATTCCTATTAACATCTCATTGTAATACAGTGTTAGCAGAATAAAAGCAAGGATGATCTTGTTAATTAAAATGGCATTTCAGATAACCTTAAGGTGATGACGAATGGATAAAAGCTGGGACATGTAGTGTAAAGGCTGACGCGCTTTTACTAGGCTTGTGTTGGGCGGAAGCTCGGGGATAGAATACACAAGCTAACTATGGCACTGTCTCAGTTTTACATTCAGATTGTCGTCTTCTTATGAGAAAATCTATTGTTTTCTATAATTAAAGATAAGATTTTGTAGCCACAGGGTTTCCCTGGAAAGTTATACTCCTGCATATTGCACCTTGAAACTTAAGAGCTTCCCCATGTCTGCTGTTGAGGTGGCAAGTGTTCAGTCTCTTAGTTCTAGAGCAGAGGAAAGCAGAATGAGCTCCTCCTTCTAGCAGGACTTTTCATTCTTCATTTTCCATTGTTTGTCTTAATCCTTGGACAAACAGCAACCAGAACTTTAGCTGGAGTGTGGACATAGTCACCAGCTTTCACTTTCCGTTTATTTTTGAAGACTTTAAAATAATTTTTCTGTACTGTTAGAATTACAACTTAAGGAACTGTTCTAAACAAGAAGTTTTCTTTTCATATGTTGTAATAAATCCTTTGAGTTACTGCTTGCTTGAAAGTAATGGAACCCTTTTAAAAGTATATTAATATATATAATGATATCTTTGCTCAGTGCACAATGGAGCTACAGAAAGCTACTTGGTGAGCTACTGAAGTTCATGGGGAAGGGTCTGCATACTTTATGTCTAAGACAAAATGTCTGGCTCTGAGTGAAGTTCAAAAGCATGATGGGCAAGTTAATTTCTGATAGGATGCTGCTAATACCACCAGGTCACAGTCTGAATTCAGTGCTCTGGATGCTGAACGTAGTTTCTTCTCCTGTGATGGAATTGCTCTCATTTTGGTTTACAACACCAAAAGGACCTTGGGTTTAGGTTTTGGTCAGGACTTGGTCTGGTGGTGACAGAGACCTTCATAAGCTCCCAGCGCTGCACACCTGTGGTCCCTGTGCCAGGGATGGCAACAAGAGGGGGAATGGTAGAGGATGTAAATATTTGTATTTTTATCTGTGTTTTCAATCACTTTTGAATTTAAAAGCTTAAATCAAAAAATCTTAGCTTTCAGTACAATCACATTTAGCCTGTAGAAGAAGAGCAATGCCAGCCTGTGAAATTCTTGCTTATTTTTTCTGAGCTTACTCTTTCTTCTGAATTTCCTTTCTTAGGAGGAGTTAGGAACCTTCAGTGCCTGTCAGCTGAGATCTTTAAACAATCTTCCATCCAGATGATAGCCTAATTTTCACCAACCCCTGAGAAATAACCAGGTGGCTTCTTAGTGAAGCCAAGAAAGGGATAGTCTATACTCTCTTGCTGGGCAGTTCCAATGGTGGAGACCACTAGAGGCCTTTCTACAGTGTGTGTTGAAGATAAAACACTCTCTGATCAACCATGATGGCTTTCCAGGGCAATTGTGAAGTTAGTGGAAGGCCTTACAAATTAGTTTTGGGAATCTGTGTATTCTGTTTGAGGTTTCTAGGGGTTTTGAGCTTTTTATCACCTCTTAAAATGAGAAAAAAAAAAAGAAATGAGGAATTTTCTTCTTTATGTTTTAGAGGGAGATTGTATTTTACCCTTGTTCTCTAAATGATTATGGTTGAATGCGTGTAGCTGTACTTACAGCTCATTGACTTTATGTTCCGGTGAATACCTGAATTTATTGTTCCAAGAGGTAAATACTGGCTTATGCCAACAGTAGTCAATAGCACCATTTTGCATGCTCAAGGTTGCACTCGGACAAAAGGAGTGGTAACCAGGACTGAGCAACTGCCTGCATTCCTGACACAGGTCTTCATTCAGCTGCTCATAACTGCCTGGAGACTTAAATCATGCTTGCAAGCTTTGAGACATTATCAGGGTAAGGGAATATGTATTATCCTCTTTTCCCACTTCTGATTTGTCTTGAGAAGGTTTGTTTGCTGTTCCCCAAGTCCTTAAATCCTGGAAGAATAGTACTTCATATTGTCTAGTTACATTTTAAAAGTTAGATAAGAATTGGGGATTTTTAGTCATATTTGGAAGTTGAATCCGTATGTATAGCTGTTCCCAACGCTAGACATGCAATATTCAAGAATTCAGCAAGATTATTGTTTTTAAAAGGAAACTGCTCTTTTAAAACTCCATGAATAATTAGTTATTGGACTGATACTTCACATATCCATCACGTTTCATTATCATGAAACAACTTTTCGTGCCCTGGCAATAGAAGGGCTGTCATTACTGTGGCACTATTATACAGTGTTCATATTCCAAGAAATGCAATATTAGAAAAATGTGTATTTGCAGAGTGTATTACAAAAAATGTGTTAACGCTCACGAAAATGAGGAAATGCAAAGTTAAGACCAAATATGGGAATTTCTGAAATAAGCGTAACTACAAGGAAATCACTACGTTGTTTTGGGTACTTCCATCTGTTTTAAGTCTTTCTTATGATATACTCTATTTCTAATGTTGACTGTTTTAACTGTGCCCATTCCTGTTTTTTAGAAATAAGACTCTATCCAAAATAAATCATGAAAACGAATTTTTACTTTGATCAACTCATATATGAAGCCAAATTCACATTCCCACTGTTCTTGTCTAAAGTTTTCCAGAGAAAGTACTGGAAAAGGATTCCTTTATAAGGCAGGTTACTCTTTCACTTGAGAATCCTTGTGCACACATTTAAACTCAGACTTTTAATACAAGGCAGATTAAAGTAAAACCTAAAATAAACAATGCCATGAAAATTACCAACCCACAAAGCCCTCTAAGAGTCTTATAATAAAAATAATCTTAAAATATGGTTATTTATTTCTGTTCAATAACTGAGCACCTCTGTAGTTGTGTATAACACAGGTATTTTCAATTACATTGTGGACCTGACCCTGATTCTACTCTGTATTTGAATCTCCCTTTGGAGTAAATTGCATATGCGAAACAGTGCACAGAAAAACTTGAGTACACAAAAATTTGTGGCATTAAATAGTAACAGTTAAAAACCTACTTCATTATATTTGATATTTTTGATATTTTATCTTCTGATTGACTTGTTAATCACTAGTCAGTTACTAGTTCTACCTTTTATTTCACTAGAAATACTTGTTATTTTCTAAAAGGTTATACTAAAGATATGCTTTGCAAAAGTATTGTTGTTGAAGAAATGTACTAATCCAAATTTGTGACATTGACTTTGAAAGAGAACTGGTGTGAATGAAAGGAAGAGTTTTCTTATCATGACTGTCACTATTATCCTGATACGGTTCCTCAGCCTTTTGAGTTTAAATCAGTGAGAAAACAAAACACAGTAAAATCTAGCTTGGTCTTCCTTCCAACTTCAGTTTTGCTATATGCATTGACCATGTGCTAGCTAAATCACCTTGCATTTATTTAAATGCTATACAGGTTTTCTCAGTCCTAGATTTTATATGTCTTTTAATACCCGAAGTTACAAGAAGAGTCACATTTCTAACATTTGACCGCTGTTAGCCGCAATATTATATACCACAGGCTCATAAAAACTGTCTCTATGACTAAAATTCCCTCATTAGCTTGTACAAGGAGGTTATTCCTTCTTCTTTAACTTTTTAGTACTAATTTTCTGTATGCCTGACTATTTCTCAACAACTAAGGGAAGTTTGCAGTTGTAGTAATTGGAGAAAAGGAGAAATCTCCTGCTTCTTTATTGATATAGTCCATTAATACATATATATCACCATGCAAAACTTACATATATTTTTCATAACATCTGAAAGTATATACATTTTAAGGAGCAGAAGAACAGCAGAGTCTTAGGCAGTGAGCAAAGTAAACATCAGCTGAAAGACAAAAGCCTGGAAGAATTGATTATGCCACTTGGCTGCTCTCCTGAGGAAGATAAAAGAGGCCAGGACATGCTCTGCTACTCCCCGCATGTAGAAGTCAGGCTTGGAAACAATACTCTGACATCTCTGCCATGCAGATAACTCCAGCAGGCAAGTCTGATGATTTAACTATTCACGTTTTGTATTTTTTGTGCCCACTGATTGACAGCTACAGAACACATTCTACTAGCTTGATCTTTGCGTACTGGCTGTCTTGGTTTCAGCTGGGACAGAGTTATTTTTCTTCCTGGTAGCTGGTACAGTGCTGCAGTTTGGATTTAGGATGATAACAATGTTGATAGCACACTGATGTTCTTAGTTGTTGCTAAGTAGCACTTATCCTAATGTAAGGATTTTTTAGTTTCCCCCGCTCTGCCAGAGAGGATGTGCACAAGAAGCTGGGAGGGAGCATGGGTAGGGCAGCTGACCTGAGCTAGCCAAAGGGATATTCCCTACCACAGAATGTCATTCCCAGTGTATAAACTGGGGGGAGCCGGCTGAAGGAGGAACCAGTTGCAGCTCAGGGACTCAGTCAGCATCAGTCAGCAGGTGGTGAGCAATTGCATTGTGCATCACCTGTCCTTTTCTTGCATTTTATTTCTCTATTTTTGTTATCTTCCTTTTCATTAAAATTATTGTTGTTGGTTATTATATTTTATTTTAATTTCAATTATTAAGCTGTTCTTATCTCAACCCATGAGTTTTACTTGGTTTTGATTCTCCTTCCCATCCCACTGGGGCAGGGTGATGAGAAATGAGCAAGTGGCTGCTTGGTGCTTAGCTGTTGGATGGGGTTAAACCATGACACTGGCTGTAATGAAAAAGAAAGAATTAGGAGAGCAAAGGGATGAAATTGAAAAGATAAAGTGATTAAATAAAAGATTAGGATTCCTGAAGACTGGGTATTCTGCCAAGATAATGCAGGGAGAACCTGAGCCAAAGTGTCGGGCGGCCTGCATGCAGCCAAGGACACTGGAAACTGTCCGAACTTTTGCTCTTCAAAGCCTGCCAGGAAATGTAAGTGCAAAAGAATAGCACTTTACAGATTCTCAGCCTTTGAACGGCTGGGTTATAGACATGGTGTTACCTATTGTGCTGTAATACCTCCCAGCCAATGTATCAAAGGACAGCGTACTACTTACATTCAGTTCCTATCAAATATAATGTCAGTTAGAACTTGCATCACTTGGTGCTGTGCTGGATCAAACTGGAGTACCATGTGATGTTTTGCTGATACAAAAATCTAAATCGTTATCGAAGAAAGGAAGAACCTGAACTCTATGAGATACAAGTCAGCCCTCCAACAAGCATAAAGGAAGGAGCTGCTTTGCACCAAGAGGTGCCGGTCCATAATGAAATAAGAAGACACTCAGTCCCTATAAGCTATCATTTAAAATGCTAGCTATTAGAGCTAACACTATATGAAGAGCATAGGTAAATTTAATATCCCTTTATATGCTGGGAACCCCAAGTGATATTCTGTCAAAATGACCTCTGATCCACATGCCAGGCTGGCCCTGTCTATAGAAGGGTTCTCTCATTTTGGTCATTGGAGCTATTATAGCATTTTTTTACAGGAAAACAGTTATATTCATAATTTCTACTGTTGAACAGAAAGGATGTTCACATAAGAACTTATTGCTGCAGTTGCAGATAAAGGCAAGGCCACACATGTGGCTTAATCATGAAGTAGGAGCTGCTTACAGGCTCCTCTCTTACCGTAAGCAGGCTGAGTTTACCCTGTGACCAAAGGACTTCTGCAGCACTATGCAGCCTGAAGGCCATGCTGGGCATGCAGCACAGCACAGACCTGTACCTACTCAGGCCAACTCCTAGATGTGCAGTGGTCGCCTGCTTCAGGAGCTGATTTAGTTTTGCTTTCATCTGAACTTTGATACTTCTGTAGTTCAGAAAGGAGTAATTCCTGAGATGAATATGAAACATCAAGTTGCACTGAGTAACATGGGCTCTTTATTCTGGAGAGACAAAATAAAAGAGCAGAGACATTATGGATAAGAAGTCTGTCCAAAATTGTGTCACTGTAGCTTCTCCCTGCTTTCTCTGACAGCCAGGCTGTCAAATGGCAGAATTAGGATCTGTGTATGAAGAACCTACCTGTGACAGCTTCAAAAATAAAAGTCAGTAACAAAACAGAAGAGCTTTGAGAGAAAGCTCCAGGCATTGCTATCTCATATGCTCAGGGTATGATGATCTATCTTTCACTCTTAGCCTAGCCTTTCTCTGTGCCAGATACATGAGATAAAAGTGTCAAGACTTCCTACGGATAATAGCATGATCATTTGAAATCACTGAAAGGCAGGTTTGTGGAGTACACTTTACGGAGATCATTCTACCTATGTCCTGTGGCAGCACTGCTCCCCATGACTTCTGTCTCTGTGGTCTCCCTTACCCTAGGTGGGCTCTCCAGAATTAGGTAGGCTGGGGCAGGAGTCTGGGCACCATTCAGTTGTACTATGTAAAGGAACCTCACTTAGTTCTCAGAGAATGAGTTCAAGATTAAGCTCTTCCAAAGTCCTCCAGTTCTCTACTTTGCCACCTGAGTAGAGGAAAATAACAATTTTGTATTATTTCGATGTATTTCATGTCACCAGTTTTCTTAAGCAGAAATTTTACCGTCCTGCCATTCTCTTTTCTGAATACCCTTGAGGGGCACACCCTATTTCTGCAAAAACAGCGTGTTACACTGGCAAGATGTTCAGGCACATGCAGCAAAGCATAAATGTGCACAAATTCCATATCTTGCATTCAAAATGGAGTTTCAGTTATATGAAGGTAAATCCAGTGCTATAAGAAGAAACAGAAAAGCTTGTAAAATGGAAGTTATGATCTGTGCATAGGTAAGGAAATTACAAAATGCAGTGAATTCAAAACAAACCTATGAAAAATTGCACTGAGGAAGGAAGATCATATCAGCTAAGCTACCTATTAAAGATGTTAGTGGATGTAGAAGATTAAAAGTATGAAATTGCCATTATAGAGAATAATTGCTGGGAGCCAAATGATAAGTAAGAAATGGGAAATGAGGAGGATACTCAAAAAATAATAGAGAAAGGGAAAAAAAGTCTAAGATGGCTACAACTGTGAGATCAGGAGAGAGAAGTATATTAGTAATAAAAATAGTGTATTTTAATCCAGAGGTAATTCACAAAGAGTGAACTTGAATCTGTTTTTCTGAACTCGACATGACATCAAAAGAAATAGCCTTGCTGCTGCCTTGTAGACACTTGCAATGTGAAATCTGACAGCCAAAAGACATAAAAAACAGCACACTGCCTAGCTGGGAACTGTGGCCATGGGCACTGGAGCATACTTCTCTGCTTTAGAGAAGTATTACTGGTCTTTGATATGTGTTCCTACAGGGAAGGACTTTAATGTTAAACTTTTCCTCCAAAGACTCAGTCTGTGTTAGGAACGTATTAAAGATAAAGGGTGCTGTAGGAAGGTGATTGGTGACCTTGCATTGAATTTAATCTATTAGAGCAGAATTATTTTAGCTGGCATTCATCTTGCTGAGAGAATTATTTCTTGGCACTCACTACTGTAGCAACTGAACACATAATGAACATTAATAGATTGTTTTCATCATCATAAGCCTTATGTGAGCTGAGTAAGAATTAGCCCCATTTTGCAGGTGGTGAACTAAGCCACATCTTTCAACATGATGAACGTGCCCTACATAGCGTTGTATGCCCTCAACTCCCATTGGAATTGCAGAGCAGTGAATACCTTAGAGAAAGCTTTCAGACATCCAAGCATTTTGTTTAAGTGATTTGCTAAAAGTTCTACATGTGTGGTGCTCCTTATTCTCAATTACACTAAAACCATATTACATTAACTGGGCAGGAAGCCAGGGAACACAATCTGAACTCTACAATACTTACCCAGTGTCTTAACCATAGGATCATTCTTTCTCCTTAAAACAGGCACAAAAAAAAAAAAAAATTCCAGGATTTTCATTAAGAATGGATGTAGCGATAATGGAATGAGTGCACTTCCCTGGCACAAATGACAGTCTGTCTATGAAAGCAAATGGATAAAAGCAGGAAAGTGGAGAGTGGAGTGTGTGTATGTGTGTGTGTGTGTGTGTGTAAGGAAGCAGCAGAAGAAAGGAGTGGCAAGATTGAGAGGGTGTGGAGAAGGTCAGTAACAGCAGAAAGTGAGGAGAAACAGGATGTCTTTTAGGAGTAGTAGTGCACACAAAGGAGGCCATTATGGGATTGAGAACAGCAAATGGTAATACATGAGTAAATGTATTGCACATGTTTTAAATAAACAGATCTTCTGTACCTGGTAAGCTGTTTGTTTCCAGACACAGGTAAATCTCTGGAAACAAAAAGTCCTATGTACCTTAGAACACCACAGTATTGATAAATATAATGTGATTTCTACCAAATGATGATTTGGATTTTATGCTGATTGTTAATTGTCCTTTATGACTTGTGTATTATCTCCTTATCATGTCACAGTGTTTATATTGATTAAGTAATTAGTAAATGTTGAGATGTACTTCTTTATATTGATCTGCCACTACAGTAACACTTGTGCTTTGGGGTTTACTTTTTATTTGATTTATTGTTATAATTCACGGAATTTCCCTTCAGGTTCTCTGCACTACAGCTTCTAGACAACTTCTTGAGGGAATACTTTTTAAAAGGATTTCAAAGACTTGGGAATTAACACTGTAAAATCAAAGGGGATTAGACAAAAGCTTTGATCTTGCAGCTTTGTGTTCTATCACCTTCTCCCACTCCTTTTGATCCCCTACACCTTTGCTGAAGCTAACTACTGGCTAGCAAGCAAACCACAAGTTGTCTAAGAGGGAACACATGTTCTCTCCCTTAAACCAGTTTATTCTGCAGTGTCAATTATATATTCATTTATATTAGATGCTGTTTCAGAGAATTCCTTCCAGCTGCCATGTCCCACCCTTATATCCTTATATATGAACTGTGTAGACAAAGGCATAGCCACATACCTATTGATGAAAGAAAGGCAAGTTTTCTTGAGAAGGATAATATGTTCTATCAGAACAACTCATACTTCTACTCTCAGGCCCCCAAGCCTGTCATCAAGTGTGTGGAGTTCTTCTAGATAATTTTTTAAAAATTGTTACAATACTGATGAAATTTTAAAGCACAGTGGAAGAAGGTGCGGGAATGGGCTGACCCAATTACTCCTGTAAAATTTCTCAAGTTAAAATTATCTATTCTGTCTCTGGCTGAAGACACCATTGGTGTCTAATACTTCCGCTTGGTGTGTCATACACAGTGATCAGAGATTTTCACAGTATGGGTAGCTTAGTGGGGGAGAAAAAAGGTGAGCTGATAGACATAGATCACACACTGGGCTGAAGAGCGGCTGACCTGTTGGATATTTTGCGTGTCACCTCTGGAGGGACCGGTCACTTTCTGAGAGCGTGTTGCAAATGTGTCTCCAAAGTGCTATGTCTTGTGTAATAGCCACAACTTCTTGTTTTTTTCTTATTTTATTCTTACTGTTTTTGTACAGCAGAAAAACAGTAAAACATCTTTTAAATAATCCCACTTAAGGTGGGTTTAAGCTCAGTGCTGCAGAAAGCTGTCATGGTGATTTTGATTTCAGAGGCTGAGAGAAAGGGAAAATGATGAAAATTGCTCTGACCTTTATTCCTGGTATAAGGGGAGTGGATCATTTCTGTGGTTACTGTGTAGAGATCTTTGATGTTTTAGAATGAAACCATAGGATATTATTTACTGTTCACTTTTCAGAAACCACACACACAGCATAAACGTAACTTGAATTTAAAGAAAAATATATGCACACAAACAGATCAGATCAGGTACTACACAGAATACAGATGTGCAGTAAATTGGAAGAATTTGATCTCTTACCTGTACATCTTCCCCTGTGTGCTCAGTTCTATTCTCCATGTCCTTTGAGTTGTCTGTTATTTTAACATAGTGCCAGGTATCAGAATACTACAAAAATATGAAGGAGAGCACAAGGGCACACAAATGATGGATATAACTCTGGACACACTCAAAACTAAATGTTGCAAGAACAGTAAGGCTACTAGCAAGTTAGTTTAACTCTCACAAAACAATTTTTTACTGGGAAACATGACTAGGATGCTTTTATGGATTAGCCCAGACTGTGATGCAATAGCAAGAAGACAAAGCTGTGAAGGAGGCTGTATGTGACCAGCTATAGGAATTAGAAGTGAGATTGGCAAGGCAATCACATCACGCATATGAAAATCCATGAGCACATTACTGAATGCCAGAAAGTGAGGAGAAAAAAAAGCAGAGCAGTGATTCAGTTTCTTTAAGAAATTATATCCATTACTTTAAAAACCTACACGATAGGTCAGGTGCAAAAACAAGGAATGAAACACTATGATTAAGGCCACCTACAGCCTACAGACCTGCTTACATCCATATGGTAAATTTTCAGCTATGACATTTATGTTTTACAAAGAAAGTGTTGTACTGATGATGTCATCAGATTATTGAACTCTTCCTAGGTAAAATTGCTTGAGCATAAAGAAATCCTTAGAAAACTTCATTAAATCCATAGTTCTCCTCCATACAACATTATTTCCATTTGATTCGTTTATTAGCCAGCGTTAATTGGCATAAGGTCAAATATTCAGTGCACTTCTGTTATCATTTTAATCTTTAAGAGCCTAAGGACATTACTAGTCATTACTTAATTGGAATTTCCCTTCAAGTACATTTAACGAAATACCAGGTATGAGAAAGTAACAACTTGCAAGAAATCTGTGGTATGCCGTGCATGGTTTTTGTAATTGGCTCTGTATGTTTTGTTAATAATTTTTTTTTTTTTTTTGGGTATCACTGTGCCACACTCTCAAGGACCAGCGTTTCAATGTTAAAACAGTCTGTAGTGTTCCTCCACTCATTTTAAGAACTTGAGTCATTAGAAAACTCAAAAAATTCTTAAAACAGAAAACAAGAAGGGGTAAATGACTACGTGTATTCCATATATAATATACCCAACAGCTGACATGCAAATTAGGTTGACTCTCTTATTTCATTCTATGCTATCAAAAATACATTGATTGTCTACTTAACGTATGAAATAATAAACAGGTAGGAAGTTACGAATCAAGAGAAGATACATAGATAAAAGAGACAGGAAAGAAGATAAAATGTATTTCTCATCTTCCCCGTGTCACAACCTCTGACATGTTTCTTAGTGGCGTTATGAATTGATTTTGAAAATTAATATTTCCAATATTTTTTTTCAGTCAGTGATCAGAGAGAAGTAGCTTTTTCCACCAAAAGCAGATAACTTTTCAGTGACTGAATTAACATTTCTGAATACAAAACACTGCACATTGCTTGAGTGAAGTATATTTGACTTAATATTATTCAACAGACTGATTATGGAGAAGATATCCAACCAAATAATCTAAATTAATGGCAAATCTTAAAACTAGGAAGAAATGTTTTCTTTGGATATTTAGGCCTGTACTGGATTTGACTTTGAACGGTAAGAGAAGCAAATCCTCTAGCTAATTGGCTTCACAGGAAAACAACCCAACCTGAGACTAGGGGTCCAAACCCAAAGGACTTGCAAGCTATGCTGTTGTTACTGGTGGACCTCATAAGTTCAGTTAATTAAACAGATAAATGAAGGAAGTTGCAACATCTGCTCAGAAGGTTCAATGAGTTTAAATGAACACCTTGTGAAAGTTGCTCTACCTTACACTTCTTTTCCTAACTATTGTGAAAGGAAAATATCTCCAAGCCTAGCTTTATTATCAAGCCCTGAGATGAAAACAGCCCTGGAAAGTCAAATGTTTCTTTCTTTATGAAGGATAATACCTCCACAGCTGCTGAAGCCAGGCTCTGTACTTGTACAAACTCACATTCTTTACTTCTTGATGAATGTACTACAATATATTTTAAAAATATGTTGGTTGGCACAAGAATAATGTGTGGATTCATCTTTTTGTCTGTCTCCAGTCGTACTCTTTGTACTAATACAAAGAAGGAGCATAAATCATGTTTAGTCAGGAACCCTGGCTACAGATATAATTACTGGAGTCCAGGGCTTCGTGGTTCACAACTATTTTTTTGCAGACATTTATCACTAGAATGCTTTACTTCGTTTACACCAGATTACCTTGAGGACAGGTCTAAGAAATATCAGCACTTAAAAAATTATTTTTGAAATAAGAAAAGCCAAATTGTCGGCACCACAGGCCTGCTTGGTAGTACATCTTGGCTATACTATTTGAGTTCCCAGCTTCTTGCACTTGTTCTTCCCTTTCCTCTTCTACAAAGGGCTCCAATCCCTTCACTTACACAGTAGAAAAACAGCTACTCCATCACAACATTTCCTTTTTTATTATTTTTTTAATGGTTTCTTTCATGTATCTGGTTAATCTGGACATACAAAGGGTCAAATCAGTAGGACTGGGAAATAGCAGTGTGTGACTGCAAGAGCAAGAATAAGGAACATAGAGCATAGGAGGGACAGGGCTTTCTTAAGGTGTTTCTCAGCTGGTCTCCTCTGGTTCCCAGTTGTCATTTTCTCTTTGGAGAAGCAAGTGCCATCTATGGCAGAATACAACTGTTCCTCTCCCAAACTCAGTCATAAGGAGGAGCCAACAGAGTGATGGCTTGGGGATTCAGGCTCCTGAGATTGCCACTCTCTGTACCCTAGGTAAAGACTGGTCTTAAAGAATCATCACTCATCCCTTAGACCTGCATCTAAGTTAAAGAATACTCTTAAATATTTAATTATTAGCTCATGAATTTGACATACATCAGAACTGCAGTATCACTAGGGGGAGATAGCAGGGAAAGGAGGGGTAGAGCTGAACTGCCAGTCACTGCACCTCTCCCTACCTGATGGCTGCTACACAGTAGGAATGAAGAGATTTTACTGTTCCACTTTGTGCTTGCAGATAATTTTGCCTAATAATGTACCTATGAAATTACTGAGTACAATGTGTCCTGAAAGGCCATGCCTCAGCTTGGCTGAAATCTACCTCTGAGTAATGCTGTGAAAAAAATTAGAAGAAGATGAGAGAGAAAAGCTCCTTTTTCACCCTCTTTGTTCTGCATTTGTATGAGAATGAAGTAGGCTGCACTGCAGAACAGTGGTTTTGTCACAGAAGATATCTTAGCTGATAAAAAGAAATAACCTTGTCACCTTCTGTATCCTTTGCTGAAGTTAACATTATGTCATTATGCTTCTGGTATTTTACAGTGAGACACCGAGTCAAAATAACGTTTCTTTTGTCTTTTTATTTTTTGTCCTCATCTTAGAGCCTTGAACTCTAGGCATAATGTGGGCCTTGAATTAAACATCTGCTCTCTCTGGATTTAAGATACTTGCACCTTTACAAGGGACTTCAGCACAGCAGTGTAACCCTATTCTTGCTAACATTGGTGTAAAATAGGGATTATTACAATGCAGTCAGTGGAACTACTCTGGTAGAAAATGGGGGCAAATGGGGCTATGGATTGTCTACAGACTTTCAGACAATTGGAAAAGATGTTGCAGTGTGTCCTCCAATTACTATTAACAAAAGTGCTCTTCCCCACATAGCCATTTTTCTCAAAGTGCCAATTTCTTTTGAGCTCAGCTTCCCATTAAGACTTTTCCTGAATGAGGCCAAATGAGAGTGATGCTCACTTTCATCAGCTGAGCAGTATTGGAGGACTGGCCTTACTATTACTATGCACTCACAAGCAGCTCAGAAGCAATTGCAACACACTTGGTTGTCTAATTTGGAACTTTGAAAAAAGAAAGAAAAGGTTTTTTAAGGCTCAGCTCAGTAACAGAATAGCCTGTGTAGCAGCATTTAAAACTTTGAAGTGCTTTTTAGAACAAAACTCTATAGAAGACTGTTTTCCTCTCTTCTCTTTTCCAGCATCCAGGATCTGATCTCCTGTGAGTATTCATGAAAGCAGCAGATACCTTAGAGGCAAGGTGAGAATTGCAAGAAATTATTTGCCTTGATTTTATTTTAATGTCCATATTTTATAGCAAAAGACAGTCCTGGTCTTGGTAGGTGGATGTTCAACAGCATCCTGTTGAACAAGCTGGCAGCTCACGGTGTAGACAGGTGGACTCTTCGCTGGGTTAAAAACTGGCTGGATGGCCAAGCCCAGAGGGTTGTGGTGAATGGAGGTGAATCAAGTTGGTGGCTGGTCACAAGTGGGGTTCCCCAGGGCTCAGTTCTGGGGCTGGTCTTGTTTAATATCTTTATCAATGACCTGGATGAGGGGATTGAGTTCTCCCTCAGTAAATTCGCAGATGATACATAATTAAGCAGGAGTGTCGATCTGCTTAAGGGTAGGAAGGCTCTGCAAAGGGATCTGGACAGGCTGGATTGATGGCCTGAGGTCAGTTGTATGAGGTTTAACAAAGCCAAGTGCCGGGTCCTGCACTTCAGTCACAACAACCCCCGGCAATGCTACTGGCTTGAAGAAGTGTGGCTGGAAAGCTGCCTGGCAGAAAAGGACNAGTTTTGGGCGCCACAGTATAAGAAGGACATTGAGGTGCTGGAATAGGTGCAGAGAAGGGCAACAAAGCTGGTGAGGGGTCTGGAGAATATGTTGTATGAGGAGTACCTGAGGGAACTCGGATTGTTTAGTCTACAGAAGAGGAGGCTGAGAGCCTCATTGCTCTCTACAACTACCTAAAAGGAGGTTGTAGTGAGGCTGGTGCTGGTCTCTTCTTCCAGGTAACTAATGACAGGACAAGAGGTAATGGCCTCAAGTTGCACCAGGGGAGGTTTAGATTGGATATCAGGAAGAAGTTCTTTGCTGAAAGAATGGTTGGGCATTGGAACAGGCTGCTCAGGGAGGTGGTAGAGTCACCATCCCTGGAGGTGTTCAGAAAATGGGTAGATGTGCTTCGAGGCATGGTCTAGGGGTTAGGGAGATGTTTGAAGAAGGTTGGACTAGATGATCCTAGAGGTCTTTTCCAACCTGAATGATTCTATGATTCTAAAGACAGTGTTCAGATATATAGAAATTAAACTGCACTGTAAAACAAGCTGTGAGCTTTGAACAGCGATCCCAATCTGACTGAAAAAAAAATAATAAAGTTCAATCCTGAGGCCTCTTGGTGAAGTAATAAGTGAAATCCATTGGCTCCTGTCCTTCCTGAGTCTGGGAGAAGTCTTGCTCCTGAGCCATGAGTCCAGGTCTGATGTGGGCACTCAGAGCTAAGCCAGTGGCCAGGGTCCTGGCGGTCTCTTTAAACTAAACCAATTTTCCTCTCTGTGATATCAAATTTATGTCTCCCTTATATATGCTTAGATTAAGAGTAACAGAATCTAATTTAGGTAGTTTTATTTGTCACTTCTGAATCAAACTCAGTATCTGTTTTCTAAGGGAAATTTTAAAAAAGATGTCTGTTCATATTTATGAGGGATTTTCCTCTTCTTCAGAAACATATCCTCTGGCTTATTGTTCCTAAACAGCTTCTCAGAAATATGTGGGCCAAGGAGCTGTTTACACTGGGATGCACACAGCTCCCTTTAATTATTTTTCGTGTCAGCACATATGCAGCTGCCAGCTGAGGAGTACCCAGCACCAGCCTTCTTGGACTGGAAGAAAGTGTTTGCATGCTCTGTACCTCACCCAGCAAAGTCATGTCCAATGTGGAGAGAATATGCATGTAATGGAAAACCTTACAGTTTATTGCAAAGTCTGTGCTTTATCAAATTTAATGCTTATGGTGCAGTTACTCTAGTATTTTTTCTGCTTATAGGCCAGTTATTCCCCATCCGGTCTTATCAGAATTCATGAACACTACCGGTTGGAAAAATTGATGATGGACAAATTCTAATACAGCTTTAACGCTTTAATCTTTAATACAAAGATGTACTACTGAAACAAAACAGTTACTATAAATGTATAGGAAATTTTCAATAGAGAAGAGTTGAGTCAAAAGGACTGAGACTGAAGCAGTCTGATTTCTAAGTGGCTTTTATTTACTTTAGCAATCATCCCAAACTTACTGTTCTGGGTAAATAAAAATTGTGTGAGAAAATATTTACTATTTTAGAGCCTTGTGGCTTACATCCTCTTTGGTAAAAATCTGCTGGAAATATGAAGTACATTTCAGTGTCTACCGAGATTAAAACTTTTTCATCAGAAAATCTCAAAATGCTGCACAAAAACCACAAGTAACAGTCTTGTTATTAAAGGAAAAATTGATGGAGAGTTTTCTCAGGCCATACAGTTGCAGATGAGTAGAAGTTAATTCTTCATCTGAAGCTCTCTCCACTTGGTATTTTTTCCTCTTACTGTCTTAAATAAATTCAGCATAGGTATTGTACATATTTGTGGCATACATTGTATATGTGCTTTTGGAGTTCCTGGCAAATTTGATTAGTATGAGTAGAGTATGTCTCTGTACAATTATAAAGAGGATGATACAGCTTTCATGCCAAAACAATCACACCAAAACCCACCAAAAATTCATCCAGGCCTGTTTGGAAAACCACTGCCTTTGCTGGCACCTTTTGAACTTCGTTTTTTGCCTCTTCCTCTCGTCTCTTCTTGCTAACTTACATTTGAAAAAAAAAGTCAGTATTTTGATTATAGCTACTGTAGGAATTCAGTTAAAGGAATTCCAATCACAGCAAGGTACAGCAAAATGTTATATAGAATCTACAGGGAAATGTTTTACAGAATCTTGCCCTAAAGTTGTGTATGTCAGAAGCTCTGCACTTCATCAGAGGTATTGTACATTCCCAGTCAGTGTTGCCGCTTGTGTGCGTTGCTGATGGGAGCTGGTGCTGGTAGAGTCAGAAGGGTGAAGTGTGCACTCTCAGGATGCTGCATGGAGCTCCCTTGCCGTTGAGAGGTGGCACATGGATGTAGGATTCTTTTCAAATCAATAGGATCAAAACGGCTGGGCAAAAGATGACAAAATCAAAAGTTTCAAAGCTGCCTTGTGAAATAGATCTTAATCTGTGGGAGGAGAGCATTTCAGGTGTTGATTTTTTAACTCCCAAGTTAGCATAAATACTCAATTATATTGCTTGGTATTTCTGCTTGATAGGCAGAGTGGCACTTAAATGCCTACTTGACATCTTCAAATTATCACATTGCTTAGTCATTTTCTTTAAAGTATTTCTAAATATTATTTGGTGTTGTAATTGTGTCTAGTTATTAAGATGTGGGCTTGCAACAGAACCGTCCATCAGGAAAATTAGCATTTTAGTCTTAAATGTTAAACACTTTTCATGTTACCATTTTAAAGAGATGAGTTTATCAAACCTGGTTTAGGAAAGGAATGTTTACTACCTGAAAGTAATGGATCTGTTCCTGTTTACTACTGTTAAAAGTGTAGAAGTGCAGAGATACCCTGGACACAGACAACATTGCTGAAGTGGTTTTGCAGCACTGCTTAAGTGGATTTGCCTATCTTGGAGGCCGCCTCATCTCTGCTTGGTGGCTTCTTACTGAGACTACTGGTAAAAATTTCAGTGTGAGTCTTTCAAGTATGTCAAGACTGACTGCAAAAAGCCTCTGTGTAATGCTGCAAAGCATACCTTTGCTTCTCTAGTTAGTCTACTTGACCCTGTTCATTGTGTCTCCTCGCAATACCCTGCCTATCTAACCTTGAGAAACATAATTATACACTCAGTATTGATTAGTAGGGATCCATATTTAATTACATGTAACGTGTTCCATTCTTAAATTTTCCATTCTTTGTTCATCAACACGTCACATCAGATTGCACTTTACTTTCAGCCATTGCAGTAATGATCTTCATAGGAAAATGAGTTTTTCCACTTCCTTAAATTGCTTAAGGAAGAGACTTATCTCCTACTCCACTAGCTGCATGCAAGCTGTCATCCATCCTTCGGTACAGAAGCATGACCAGTCATTCCTCATCAAAGGATTTTATTTGTGTTTTTTAACAATGAAAACAGTTTTCTTGAGGAACTGCTTTGAGATCATCACACAGCATCTGTACTGTGGTCCCTGGGGAACACATCAGTTAAATTTGGACCTATTACTATAGCAGTTTCTTTATTTTTAATTCACAAAAACTGTTAAACACTAGTGGTATAAGATCATGTACTCAAACAAACCTGAAGTCTTCTCAAACCAGTTCCTATTTAATGCAAAAATGAACTTTTCCAGTAGAATAAGAACTTATAATTAAAAGTGCCTGAACTTTAGCTTTAGCATACTACAAACTATCTGACTTTGCAGACAATATCCTTAGAAGCAATACATGGTCATTTGCTTCCTGTTGAAAAAGGAATCGTGCATGAAAGATACCTTACTTTACAATGCTTTTCTCAAACAGGAGCCTAATCTAATCTTTCTAGGGCAAATCTAATCTACGATCCTTAGAGATGCAGATTGTGATTCTTGCAATCCCCTCGTGGGGGTGTTTTTGTTAGTTCAATGAAGAAGCATTAAAACCTGATGAACTGAGAACCTTAGTCTCTAGATCTGGTTCACATATGCCCTGAATTGGAAGAAAGGCCCTGACAACAACTGCAATACTCCCAAAAGCCAGACTTTCCACCAGACGGCATTCCAGCACTAGAATTCTTGCCTAGACCTTCTCCAGTCCCAAACATGGCCTGATTACTACTGATAATTCAGGGTCAAATTCAGAAGCACCTGACTGGGTGCTAAGGGACTTAACCTGGCATGAAAGAAAATTAAAAAGCCTCTTCCCAGAGATCACCTGTCTTCTTGCTGAAATAACTTCTACAGTCTTAACATAGTGTGATGATATTTGTAGGAACAGCCTTGCTTCTATGGACTCAGCCTGTCTTTATATGATAACCTCATAGGAATCAGGATTCTGCATTGTGCAGAAGCTGTGCAGGCATGTCATATTCCTCATTATCTCTTGGGAGTCTTGGTTGCTACCAAGGCAGAGCATGGGAGGCTAAAAGGAGAATGCATGTGTCCTCAGAAGACACCATTACTAAAATACTTCCCTATGCAGAATTTGTGACATGAAAATGTACCGATGAGTTCATTGCTTAGTGGGGCTATTTCTGGGATGTTTATATTCACCTCTTGTTCAGAACTGTGCCTAGTGTAAGCAACTAGTTTGAAGGTTTGCTTAAGATAGTAGGTCAGTGTTAAGCAGCGGAAGCATTTTCCTTTGAATATGGCTGTACTCCAAAAGAAAGTAGTTCTGAGTAGCTCATTTGTGCAATAAAGCCAGTTGGTAATATGCTTTGGGAGCTGTTTGGATTCAAAATGTTATAAGTGGAGGAACATTATCACTGGAAAGTGCTTTTAACAGCAAATGGTCTTTATGAAGTAACAAAAAGACAGAGATTGTAAGGGAAGCATAAAGATCAGGTTCAAAAGTGTATCAGAGTAACTCATAGGGCTACAGCAGATATTTACGTACAGTAGTGTCATGGAGTTCTGTTTGTGTCATGAGTATTCCTGGTTACCTACAGGACTACAAAGCATGATGCTGCCATGACTGAACTGAGAATGAGATACTCATCTTGTAGTTGATAAAGAAGGTGTAATAACATCTCATGACAAAAATAATAATTTATAAAATACAGGATGACTTAACAGTTTTCCTTCACACTGAAGAAGAACGGAATGAGAAAAACAGTAGTAATCATAAGGCTTGTTCATTCTCTGAGCAAGAACTAGGTCTCCCAATCTTCCAGGCTGCCTAGATCAACAGAAAAAAAAAAAAAAAGAAAAACAGACCGTGAAAATCTCTTTTAAAAATAGCTTCTGTATACAGCAAATAGCCAGTGGATTTTGAATAGGTCTGCAAAAAAAAGGTAAAAGAAATGTGTAATATTCACATATCAGAATATAGGTTGCATTAATTAAACAAAATCTTTTGTATGCTAGGAATCAGAAACTAGAAAGACATTGTTTTATAGTTAAGATATGTGTTGCTAGTACTGTAAAAGTGTATTAGCTTGCTACTAAAAACTTCTAGTTGAAATGCTCCATTTTCTACTACTATTGATTAGCTCTGGTCCATCATGCCGACTGTTTCTGCTCTTATTTTACATCTGATAACACCACCATGATGAACTGTGCTTTGTAGTTCTAAAAATAATAACAACCCTAAACAAACATTATCATTTATGGAACAAGAGAAAGGTGTACAAAATGGTGATGGCAAGACTGAAAGGAGAAGAGTTTTGATCTGAGAAGTTCACTGTGGGGATTTACAAAACAGTTTGTGAGAGCTGAGATAGAAAATATGGTGAGATCAGATTTTATCTGAAAATTACATCCAAGCTACTTTTTTATAATTATTTTTTAATGGAAGCTTATTGACATATCCTTCTAATGCTTTACATTTGGGAAGGAGGAGAAAATGGACAGGAAATCACCTAACTAAAGTAGTCCTATACAACTCACATTCCTGCAAAATGATTCATAGATCATGCAGTAACCCATGTTTACTTCAGGTAGAGAAGTCTGGTAGTTAATTTAAGAATTGCTTATGGAAAGTACTGTTTCCAATTTCATACTTAGAGCCATGGCAGATTAAAAATTATCTAGACCCTCTCTTTAGGATCAATATGAACAGTATTTACACTTGACTTCTTGACATCAAAATACAAATCACACTGCATAGACAGTATGACATCTGCCCCTGCCTTTCTCTTAGCTCTTGCAGAACCAGCGTTACAGAGCAGGCAGTCAAATAGTCCTATACTTAATAGGACTTACATAGCTATATACTTAATAGCTAAACTGAATAGATCTGCACTGCAAATGCCAGACTGGACATCAGTGTTTTCCACTTAGCAATGAGCAGGGGAGAGTCATATTTTTCCATTGCTTGTGTTATGTGTATTATTTGTATGTTTTAAATTACTGTGTGTCCAAGTTTTTAAAAAATCTAATAAACATAGATCCTGTGTGAAGCTATTTTAATATCCTAAATGTCAAAACACCCTCTCCCCCCCAAAAAAAAACCCTGACATTTGAGACCTAATTTTTTTCTTCAAGCTATATGCATGAATATACAAGTAAGTTGTGGGTTATATTAACATTCCATCTGACTCTAGTATCATATGCATGTAGCTGCATCTTAAATTGCCAGTTTACAGGGCACTGTAGCTATTTTGCAGGTGATTCTTAGTAAGTGTTAAGAATCTTAGTGCTTGTATGCAAATCTTGCATATAAATCTACTGTAGAAATCTTGCATACTCATTTACTGTGTTGCTTGTATTTTCAGTTAGAAAGTACTAACCCCTGTCAAAATGGTAATGTCACCCATTGCTGCCATTGGTGCATAGGTAGAAAAATAACTGCTCAGTGTTACTGTTATGATGGTGTACGTTTCAATAGAAGTAGCTACACCATAAAGTTACACTTCATGAAGTATGCATTTAGCAAGAATACAGACAAAACCTACCCCCTTATTTATTTTTTTAATTAAATGTTCTGGAATCAAGCAATGTGACGAATCAAACAAATGCCTGAAAGAAGGAATTTTGAAAGACAGAGAGAGGTGTTGAAAAAAAGTAAAGGGCAGTGCATCTGGATTTGGCCTCAGCTGTCATATCTGGGTTGACAATTACAAATGTGAGACTTTGGTTTAAGAAAACTTGTCCTCCTTGGTCAGTTTATCAGAGCTCTTAGTTTCATAATGGTTCTGAAGCAGGGAAAGTAACTTCTGGCAGCAGCACCTGTAAAAGCAAAAGTTTCAGATTTCATGGGATTTTAAAACATTCATTTGACTTTTAGTAGATCCACAAAAACATTAAGTACTAGAGGAAATCACAATGAGTCTCCTCAGTGATATCTGTCTTCAGCAGCTCTGCTCCAGCCGCCCATTAGGTCAATGCATACAAAGGCACTGCTAACAAGGCCCAGCTAAGAGCCCCATTTTTTACCGTTCATACAAGGAGGAGTGTCAAAACGTGACAGTCATTCTGACTGGCTGCTGTCTGCAAGTCCGCTGTAAACTTGCTTGATAAATGGGGGAACTGCAGTTAAATGGTGTTACTTTCTAACTAGCTCTGCCATTTAACCAAGGCACAGTTATGTGCTCCAGCAACAATTCACAGTTGTATTATATCCTGCCATTTACACGGCCTTGGGAATTCTTTAGACAAGTCATGTCCGAGAATCTGAACAGATTGGTGGAGGAAACAGCTCCATGATGGGGAACCTCAGAGTTTAATAAACCACCTCAAATGGATCCCTGCCAATTATAAGAAGTAGCAGCTACTTACTCCATAGGGATCATCACTTGGTCCCCCTTTTCAGCAGCAGTGATGCCTGGGAACCCTGATGGCCTTTGACATGAGAGAGAACTTTTATGTTGTTGAAATAGTATTGCCTCATGAAAACTTCATGACTAAATAGGGCAGGGATATGAGGAAATATAACAGGGAAGACCTCAAATGATGTAAGGAAGAAGGTTCTCTTCAGGAGGATGTTTGCTCTTGGATAGTGTTGAGAAGAAAAAGAGAATAAAAGAACAGGAGAAGGATGTGTAGCGGAAGCACATGTTATCCAAGGCACTAGAAGAAAAATTGAAGGATCTCTAGTTCCTTTAACAGTTCGAGAAGAAGGTTAAAGTCTCAGTCTGCATTCCTGGACTGTATCTCATTACACTTAAATGAAGATCCTGTTTTCTTTAATCAGGAATACTTGTATCAAAAATTGCTTTGGACTTGGACTGTGAAAAGAAAATAATATGCATAACCTAGTCAACACCTTATATGAGTGGACCAGAAGCCCTCACATAAATGTGAAAGCATAAAGAAGACAAATCAAGGTTCTCTGAATAAAAAGTTGCAAGGACTGATGTGATATTTAATTTTTTTAAGTCTGCTAAGCTGAAATAATGGAAGGATATAAGTCTGAAAATTTTGTGGCACAGCTGAGTAGAAAAGCGTGAGTTTTGTCAAGTATAATATGCCTGGGAGCTTTCATATTATTCAGATGATGTCAAATGCAAAGCAAACAGTATAAATGCTGAGCTTTGAGAAACTCTGTGTGAATAAATATGTGCCTATCACACTTTAGACATAAAATATTCATATATTTCAATGCTAATTCTTCCCTAACTGGACTGCTTCCAAAAAAAAAAAAAAAGAATATTTTTACAGAAAAGTCACTGGCTACAAGTTATACTTAATATTACTAAAAGTATAAACAGTGGCTAGAAACTCTAGCCCCTTTTAAAACTCCATTATCTTTTAATTGTGAACCTTCATAATACAGGGTGATAATTAGAGAAGCAAACTTAGCGTGGGGGAAAACAGTATTTTTCCTGCATCATTGCCTTATAGCGTGGAGTTGGTTGGGATTTAAGTCCAGACCCTGAATTCACTGATGTCTTAGAATCAGCTACGGATTAGTGTTTAATAAAGAATAGTTCAGCTATGACCAGCTTTAATTGAAAAGGGACAGCCAGAGATAATTTAAATGTAACACCACAGTTTCTTGCCCATTGGAAGAAGAGTTCTCACTTCCTTAAGTGCCCGTAGCACCAATGGGAAAATCCCAGCATTTTCAATACCTTTGACTAGGCCTGGGGGCAATACTAAACCAAGAATTATGTGTATATACACTTTTTATTAGATATTTTGGCCATTCGCAGCACTGTGGACTGAGATAGACAGCTCATCTGTATGCCACATCTGAAGAGAAGAAGCATTTTAATCAGTGTGGAAGCTTTGCTCAGCTCCTCCGTGATGCTCCAGCTAAGCACCTGCGCAATGGGAACAACCTGATTCTGTGCCTCTGTTCTTAGATCTGTACCTTTGGAATGGTAATCTCTGGGGATAAATAATGATCCTTAAACTGGTGGGGTACTGTGATAATGGAGTGATACTACCAAGATATCTATAAAGAGATAGGTGCTTCAAAGCAATCTCTTCCTAGGGAAAGCAGCAGGTGCCCTACTAACATTGCAATTACCTAGCACTGCCCAAGCCTGCCTTTGCTTGCTTTCATGCCTGCTGGATTTCTCTGCCATGTTATTGGTATACACCTACCTTGGCTAGTTCGGTTCTCTCATCTGTGCCATTCCCAAGCAGCAGGTTCACAGGGCCTTACCCACCTTCTCAAAAAGACAACATTGCCTCTCTTGTGAGCTCCCTATCCACTTCTCACTTGGACTTCTTATCCCTTGAGCTCTACACAAACCTCGCCCCATGATATTTTATTGGGTATTTTCTTTCTCAGTCACTCTCCTTATTTTTCATACTCATCTTACAGCTGAATTTTCATCGTGTCTCTGTCCACTTGTGGCTCCTGATGCATTTTTTACTGCAGTTCCTGGTATTTGACGCTGATTCCCTGTAGTTCTTTGCCTCATAAACTCTCCACCTTCTTCCAAATCTCAGCTGAAGATGTAATTTTTGGCACATGCCTATATGTCCCAATTTTCACTTTGCTGTTTTTTATTATATAATTAATCAATTTTGTTGCTAAACAGAATAAAATATTTAGGAATACAGGGTATATTAAAAAAACCTCTCATATAAAATATGGCTGAATTGTACTGGCCAGATTCTTCTTATTCACGTTATTTGGAAAAGAACTCCATAATTTTCCACAGGTAGTCTCTGGAGTCAGTGAAAGAGACTATGACATAGTATATTTTACAAGAAGAATTGACAGCAATCGTGGGTACCATTCAATGTGCTAGAGGCTGCTGACCTATGCGGTGGGTGCTCTAGATTGAGCAACAAACTGGCCCAGGATGGGGAAATTGGCACGGCAGCTAAAAGCAGTGTAATCATAAGAAACAAGCCAAGTGGGGCTTCTGTGAAACAAACCTGGTGCGTAAATTCAGCATTTTGCTTACTGTCTTCAGTGAAAAATCTTCTTTTAGCCTTTGATTCTTTATTCTCTGCAGCTTCCTTATTGATACAAAGCATTAGTGTATGAAGCTCACATGGACGGAAAGAGAAGTAGTCCATGTTCATATTGCATCCTTGATCACCTTAGGTCCATATACAACTTCCAAAGCCACAGGGCCAGTAGAGCCGCAGTAAGGCTTTAAAATCACTTAAAAGTACTTATATCAAATGAGTTTTCCATGCCCCTGTTCTGCAGCTGAGTAAATCAGAAAACAGAGAGTACACATGTTGCCTCTAGAGGTTGTGTCACTGGCAAAGAAGTCAGGCATTGCTAATTACTGAAGTGCCTTACTGTGTCCTTTGGCTTGAGTAACTAAGGGACTGATCCAAAGAGACCACAGGAATCGGTTGGAATTTTCTTCCATTTACTTCAGCAGACTTGGGGTCAGGCCTTTGTTACAGTGTTCCAAAACCTGCTTAAATACACCTCGAGTTTCTGCTGGTCTCATAAACTCTGTCAATTGTTCCCAGATGCACTGAGCAGAAAATAATTTTCCTTTTCTGTGAGGTTTCAAATACAAACAGCAAGCAATATGAGAAGTCTGTGGGCAGCCCATTTGACTTTTGTCCTGGAAACTCCAGACTGGCCATGCATAACCTTTCTTGAATAGAAAAAATAGCAATAATTCAAATTGATTTGGACATGAGTGCAGTCAAAAGGATTGAAACTGGCTGAAAAGACCCTGGCTTGGAAAGAACTTCAAAAACCACTGAAGAGAGAAATAGGAAGAACAGAGAATGGAACTGTGAGCAGGAGATTATAAAATGAAATTCAAACCAGAAAAGAAAAGTTAATAGATCTTAATCCAAATTCTGTCTTCATTTGCACCTTTTGTATTTCGTTTGTTCCTGATCTCCTCCTCTCTTGCAGGTTTTAAATAGGCCTGATAAGGCCATTGGCTTCAGCAAGGGTGTTGCTATTTTATCTCAGTACCATTGCGAAGTATATCAGCCTCAAAGACTTTGAGATGACTGCGTGCAGTCTGGAAGAACATGGCCAAGTTCCTCACAGTCTTCAGGAAAAATAAATGTGAATGATATTTACTTGTCTGTTCCTATGTGATCATTTTGCTCAGGACATGTGAGGAGGGGCACAATTAATATTGCACAGACAAGTGGAGATCTGGCATTTCCTACCTAGCTCAGTGAGGGATGTGTCTTAATGAACTTCCAGATAGCCTCAAAATACTGATCCAGAACACTGAAGAGAGAGAGTAGGCATTGGATGGAAAATAATTTAAATTTAATATTAAGAGAATTCAAATTAAATATCACTTCCTGTCAGAAGGAAAGTGTTTCCCTTGAAATGTGCGAAAAGACCTATTTCTTGAGATGCCTGAAAAGCAGTAGAAGGTAAGTACACTGTAAAAGGCAGTCTTGCTTCAGCAGGAGGAAGAACGAGGTAAGCTTAAGGTCATATGTGTCTAAAATGGATCCTGCAATGTTTTTACTGGAATGGGTCTAATACAATGTTTGCAGCTGAATTCATCATTTCACTGGAGGATCGGTACTTATCTGAAAGTGTTCACACAGTGATATATATTTAGAAGCCAACAACAGCCTAGTTTCAGCTGCTTGTCACACATGTAGGATGGGTGCTAGATAAAAGTAACATGGATAAAAAAAAAAAACAAAGAAGAGAGGAGAGTTTAAGTATGAGCCACAGAGGCACTATGTTTCGCTCTTCCAAGGAAAGGTCTAGGAGCCAGAAGAATTAGTTGAAATCTTGTCAAAGTCATTTATTTCACGGGTTTAATGAAGCCTGGCTACCAAACTTATTTCAGGAATAAAAAAAAAAAAAAAAAAAAGAAGCTAAGGATTTAGCCTTCAACTTGCAGTTATAAATTTGAGATGCTGTATCTAGGACATGGGGTTAAACAATTAGTAAAACAAAATGTATCTGCTTCTATATCTAGTTCATTTTAGATAAAACTATAGCCAAAGTTTATTTATGGAACTAAATGAAGCAATTATGATCAGGCCAGAAAATATCTATATGCATGAAAATCCAGTGCATACAAAAACAATTGATAAACCACCAATCCAATACAGTTAGACATACTGTACCAATGAGCGACCTGGTTGTTCTGTTCTGTAAGCAGATGTAAAATGGGTTGAATTCAGACCCAGTGGCTTGCTAAGTTTTTTTTATTCAGACTGGGTTTGCTCTGACTTCACATGTGTACATTGGTATACACCTAGTGTCATGGGGAGCTGCAACAATTTACTAATATTAGTTTGCTTGTTTAAACATTTGTTGGTTTGTTGGGATGGACATAAAGATAACAAGAGGAAGGAAGGACTAAGGGACTGTTTATTTGGGGAAGAAAATGCAGGCATACAAACTAAAGCACAAATAGGTAAACACTTCATTGAAGTTGATCTTCATATCCATTTACCCATCACAGTTGTGCCTGGTAAAATCAGTACAATTTACTTTTTGTTTTGATAGAGATAGCTGCCTGTTTCTTTTTAAGCTACCATTCTGAAACTGTGTTCTCTCCTGTGTGATTTGTTTTCCCCCCTGCTCTGCATCTGGGGTTGATAATCTTAAGAGCTGAGTAGCATGGACTCAAATGTTGTTCTCCTCCAGTCTTAAAAAGCTTGTGCAACCCATTCTTCCCCTGAAAACAAAAACCCTGGGGGTGTTTTGATGTTTCTAAGGTTAGGAAGATTGTGAAGTAAAGGAAGCAATTACACTAGCCATTTAAATCCATTGAGAGACTCTAACTGGCAGGTCTAACTTGATTGTAGCGACAATGGAAGAGGCAGTAAGGCTCGGCAGACCAACCCCACAGTGGAGATGTACATCAAGAAGAGTGTAGGAGACAGAGACAGACACTGCCTAGATAAAATCAGATGCCTCGTTAAAACACAATGGGAGATGCAGGATTGGTTCAGATATGAATAGCAAGTCTTGTTCCTTTTGTTATTGCAGACGCTGCTGTTGCTGGGTTTATATATTCTTCACTCTTTATGTTTTTTTTTTTTAGTTTTTATTTTTCCTGAGAAAAACAGATATATATCACATCCACATCTTGAAATGTGCTGCATTCATAAGCCTCTGAATGACAAAATACATGAAGAAATCTAACACAAAAGATTAATTGTAAAAAAATAGAACAATGCATAAAACCGGAAAACCGAAGAGTGTAGATTAAAATCCAAGAGGTGTTTATAGAACTGAGTCAACAAATCAGCTTGAACACATTCATACATTTACTTTAGGCCTATCTATAATTCAGTTTCCAGATTGTTTGCCTGAGTATGTAGGGACCGTTGGCCTCTTGCTTGTTTGTTTAAATCAGGAACATCTTCAATGCATTTCCTAATATAACAGTGACATAATGGAGAGATGAGTCAGTCACAGAAGAAAGTTATATAATGGTATTTTTAAAAGATATACTGTAGTTTACTGTGAGGAAAAACATAATTTTTATAAGCTCTCAGCAAAGAGGTAAACAAGTCGGACTATGTAGTGGGGAGCAGTTTCTTAGTGGCTCAGTCTTGGTCTATGCTGATGAAAGATCTACCTGGGGGTGTCAGTCCCTGAAATGAGCATAAAGTAGCAATGTCTCCTAGTGATGGTCTAGACTGGAATTCACACTGGCTCTGTGCATTGCAGATAGTGGTCATTCACGTAAGACGTGAGAGTGAAGTACTGGGGCCTGAGTTGTGGGGCCTGAGTTGGAGTTGACCTCTGGATAAGTCACAACCTAGCAGAATGTGTTGTTTTTCTTATTGGCTTCATGTTCCAGAGGCAGAACCTGGCCCACCTGTGTCTCTGTGGCTCTGCCCTCACCCAGGTGGTCATGGTTGGGGTGGCGGGAAAGGCCAGGATTATATTAACCAGGAGCCAATCAGTCAGAGGAGCTTCCTGTTGGGTGTGGTTTCTGTTGGGGCTGGTTGCATCTTGCTGAGCTCTCTCTGTGGTGTTCTTCCATGTGAAGGGCTGCTGAGGGAGCCAGCTCTGTCTGTTGTGTCCAGGAGGCAATGCTGGCACCACAGTGGGCAGTGGAGGAGCTGGGCCCACAGGAACCTATAGAAGGACTGTCTGAAAGAAGGCTTCTGAGGGGATGTTGCTGAGTTCATTGTTGGCCTGTATGATCAGGCAACTTTTGGCAGCATAAAATAATGATGCCTGAATCAGCACCACAGAGAGCTGGAGCCATTCTGTTCTTCTTATTCCTGGACTCACATGCAAGGCATCTACAGAACCCCTGTTTTGCAGCTTTCACATCCAACATTGCTTTTACTTGGTCAAGAAACAGAAGCGAAGCCACATGATAGATTCAATCTCCTACAATTATTTGCCAATCTTTTTGGAGCAAGAGAGATCAAATACAGAGAGGAGTTCATATTCAGTCCACATGGTTAAACAAAATTAACTTTGGATAATGAATACATTTGAGGAAATCGTGATTTGCATGTGGATAGTCCCACAAACAGGAAATGAGACTAAATCAATTTGATAAATTACTCCTTGCAAATGAGTCATTCAGACATACTTTTGCAAGCGCTACATTGAGAGCTGTCCAGAGCGATTGGTGAGGAGAGGAATAGAGGGTCAGCTTCCTGGCAGAAGTTTAAGCAGGGCATGCATCCTACCCCATCAGGGAGCAGTCAAATAGTAGTTCCAGGTACCTCCCACTATCTCCCACCTACCATCAGGTGCTGATGTCTTTTTACTGCAAAAAGGTTTCCACAGTGACCAGGGCACATCACTGTGAGAGCAGTAGTTCACACCGATGCTCAGGTCACCTTGCAGAGAGCTGTTGGAAAACAAGGCCCCAGTTCTTTCCTGGTGAGCTGTTCGGTCTGTGAGTTTTGAACACTGTCAGCGTGGAGGTCCTCAGCCCTTTATGTACATACTTCCTAGGATTGAACCATGTGTGTTGGCCTCATTAGGAACTATGTTACATCAAATTAAACTCCCCATGAACTCACTAGATCCAGTTCCACTCCTAACGCTGTATGTATTTTGGTTTATGTTGTGTTTATATAAGCAGAGCTACACTGAGGAAAACAAAGATTCTGGACAGTTAGCTGGGTATGTGAAAGTAAGCTGGCTGTTGTCACGTAGGATACAGCTATGTAGCAACATGCGGAGCAATAAACTAGATTCCTCAGTGTTCATCTTAGACCTTTCCACATCTCCCTTATCCATGTATAAAACAGCATGATATTTTACAAGAGTTGTGAAGAACATGGTAGCTGTGCAAGCTGTAAGGCTGCCATGGACGCTTACGTGGGCTCTGCTGGCTTCCCTGTTAAGTGCTATGAGCACAGCTACTCTTTTGGGAGGCAGAAATATATTGGGTCAAAGAGAATTTGATGCGAAATGATTTCACACCATTTCTTAGCTTTCCACTGAATATAGACACAAAGGTCGGTAGATAAAATTGAGTCATTGGTGCAACTAGAAGGAGCAATTCTGTCCTTATTTTTCTACCTTTCTATCTATCACTTTCTGTCAGATAAGACTGAGAAGATGGACTTTATATTCCCACATATTAAGTGGCAGGGATATTCTGTCTGGAAAATAACACATCTGTTACTAATAAAGCAAGAAGATATAGGAGAAGCTTGTGGGGAGGACTTAAACGGGAGTATACTGGTAAGTGTGCGTGCTTTTTGCTCAGCAGAGGTAGGTATTGTGTGTGCATACTTGTGGGTGAGAGAGAAATGCTTTCAAAAACACACACATTTTTCAGTGCAGGTAGAATAACAGTTTTTACTCCTGAGAATACTCAGGTGACAGACAAAGTAGCGCTTAAAGAAACTTTGAGCTGAAGTGTTATTTCTACAGCCATTATCAGCTGCGCTCCCATGACTAAAATGCGTTCCTCCAGAGAGAGAGGAAAGCTAACAGAGCTTCTAGCCAATTCACAGGAAACCTGTTTTTTCTCCTTCAGAAGGGAGCAGAGGCAGTATTAGGTGAAAAAATTAAGTTTGTTGAGACTGAGACTGGATTTTCAGCACACAAGCAGACATGAAATGGACAATTATATAAGAGATAAAGCCCCAGTCACACAATGGGGAATCCCAAGGCCTTTTGTTTTTCATGGCATGGTGACATTTGAGATTAGATGAGCACTCGCCCTTTTAAACTACGGCATACGCAATGAGGTAGTAAAAGTTTTCAGTTGCCAGAACTGTAAATCACTTTAAGGAGCTCCAGTTTTTTAATCTTCCATCCTTAAAATTACACCACTTTATGTATTATTTATAAAAGGCCAAAATATATTTCTGTAGCATGGTCTGTATAAGGATAGCACAGATTCATGATAGATGGAGCCACACCATTTTTATACTAGTTGATGGTATGACTAACTGAGATAAATTTCTATAATCTGTCAGAGAAACAGATTATCAAACCCATTTTGCAGATGGAAAAGCAAAGACTCTCACAGATAATCTGTAGCAGAGTTTGAAAAACTCTGTTAATTTGCAGGGCCCATTCTACCTCTGCTGTGTCAGGTCTGTAGGTACTCCTCCTCCTTGCTAAATACTATCACTGAGGCCAAAGGGCATGAGCTGCAATTGGTGGATGAAACAAGCACAAAGGGAGATAGCCCACAGCTGAAAATCTCTTCCAGAGGCTCCATTGTGCAGTCCTTCTATTTTGATTCCTCTCTCCTAAGAGCTGCATAGATATAAAAATATGTTTCCCAGTTATTTCTGTTTCCTTTTCAGTACAGCATTATAATGTATCATGGAACTCTGTCAGCACAGATCTTTTCCAGAGACATGTCACAGAGAGATATTTTGAAATGTGGGATGAGTAAGGGTTGAAAAATGGTCAGTTGAACAAACTGGTGCCTCCCAATAGCATTTGATAATTGTAGGTTTTCCCAAAATGCCCAGTGAGAGACATTTCATGAAATTTTTTTTTTAAATAGTATTTGTCTGGATGAGACAATTTTTATCTCATTTATGTTATGTGCAGAAAAAGGCTGACACTATGGAGAAGTGAGAGGAAAAAGTCTTTTTTTCAAAGTACAATATGTATTAGCCAGTATCTATGTGTTGAGTAACTGAATTCATTGCACTGCTTGTATGGTTGGTTATTAGCTATAGCCATTAGCCTGGTGTTCCGGACTGTTGGGGCAGAGGAAGAGAAATACAAACCAGTAACTGCTATGCACTTCAGAAAGCAGGAGAAAAGTCAAGAGTGCATTTTCAGAAAGACAGAGGACAGTGGGAAGTATTTCTACCCACGTCAGCGTCTCAAAACCAGCATTCCCCCCCAAATCAGAGAACTATGGAAGCTCAATTTAGAAGTATGATCTAGGCACTATGCATGTCTATGTCTACACTGAATATATCATCTCTATTAGACACAAAATAGAAAATGCCAGAGGACATGAGAGAAACAGCTGGCCAAAGGAGATGATGGGAAGCAGTAAGATTTTGAAACTGACTGTGATTAGTCTTGATATTGAAGGAAAGGGTTAATGTCCGGAAAACTTATGTATAGCATAACTAATTCACTGAGATGAACAAATTATCTAGGGTTGAGCTAAAAAGAACCCTGGTTTTAGACTACAAGAGAAAGACCACTGCTTTGAACTATAAGAAGTCAAAAAATCCTGCTTTGAACTACAAAAAGAGGTACCAGTAAGAAGAACTTTGCTTTAGTTGAGCAGCAAAAGAATTCTGCTTTGAAATACAAGTAGGAGGAAAAAAAATCCTATCATATTCTGAGATGAAATGAAGTAAGAAATGTACGTCCAAAATAAAGACAAACCTGGGTTTGGACATTTGAAAAAGAATAGAGAAACAGTTGTAAATACAGCACCAGGGTTGTGTTACCTAACGGTCAATGCCTAAGATTGGAAAGAACTTCTGAATCGTGGTTGCCACTAATTTGGTCTCTCCTTAGCTGCATTACTTACCTAACCGCTTCACTCGCTCTCTCTGTAAAACATAGGTGACTCTGCTTACCTACTTTGCAGAGGTGGGGATATTTTTTACAGTGCTTTGAAGATGTTAAGCCTTATGTACATACTAAGTATTGTTATTATACTTTGCTCTGGATTATTACAATGCAAAGAAGAGAATAACAGCTTCCTTTAAAATAGGAAAGATAAATGAACATCCTAGCTGTAAACAAGAATATATAGAAAAAAATCAAAATACTGAATAAAAGAAAAAAAAAAATTATGGGGAGGAAAGAAGTAAGCAAGAACGCTCTTCCAAGCACATCCATCATCCATGAAATTGAAATGATTTGGAAATGACTTGCAACAGGGTGAATTTCCACATGGAAATGTCTTGCAACTAGGAAAGTGCAATTTGCGTCCCTTCAACCAGATGAAGTAGGCCTCTTGCTGTCGCATTGCCATCTGGTGGGGAAAAGCCACAGGCTTTCACAGTGTGTGCTCTGCCAGGAAGGTTATCCTGGTACAGCTGACGCAGGAGCCACCAGGTATCGATACCAGAGATGCCGCTGCCTGCAAAGACTGTTGCTTGATTGATCAGTCTGAGTGCTCCACTGTACCGAGGAGACTGACTGTGCTAATCTGAGAGCAAATGCAATATGTAATGGTGCTTCTGCTAATGGGTAGACAGGAGAAAGTTAGTCATGCTGAAGAGTATGTGCTGAGTACTTTAAAAAATAATATATAATTAGGGAGACGTATGGATAAATGAATTCCAAAGATGGGGTCCTTCATCCACTCATCTATACGCTGTAGCTAGCTCTTTTCTCTAATATTTCCAATGAAAATGGAGAAATAATGAGACAGAGTGTATGCACTTGTACTTCTGTATGCATTAAACAAAGAGTTTGCTTTGGATGGCCTGATAATTTTGTCCAGCATAATGAAGATATATGAGGAAAACACAAAACTAACTTTGTCTTGCAAAAAAATAAAAATGTGCTGAATTCTGGAATTCTGGTTTGGTTTTTTTTTTGTTTTTTTTTTACTCAAGCATACACAACAGAGGAAAGTGAGAAAGAAGCTGACAGGAACAGAAAGGTCCATGTTCCACAGAATGTTTTGCTGCTTCAGAAGTGAATACTAATTGTGGTTTAAATTTGTTGCATCTCCAAACAAAGTCAGCTTGTTAAGTTAAACCTTTCCAAAGAAAATGGTGATGTTTGTGGGCTAAAGCATATTTCCAATATGTGACAAGACAAATCAATTGAAACAAGAGTGCCCCAGATAAAACTAGATTCCCTGTAGTTACTTTATCTTCATGAACGAAATTATTGAAGTCAGTCTCCTTCAGAGAGGCCAGATTCTGACTCCATTCATCAGCCTTGAAGTAGTAAGGTTTCTGTGGCATCATTCAAAGGCATCAAAACAGAAAGTCCTTCAGATATTGATTCTGCCACTAAGTATTAGGCACACTGTTACATTTTATTTCTATGGATTGCTGCCTTCCTCACGGACCTTTCTATTGCAGGTTCCCCTGAGATCAATGAATGTGCATGCTAAATAGAACCTATCAAACATTATTCTTTAATCATTTCAAACCGTACATTTCAACCAGCAGGGTGAAATTCAAATGCCACAAAAAGCTGCTAGGGAACTGTAATTCAGGTTCCTGTTAGACAGAGAGCAGCCAAAGGACATCCTGCACAGGGAAAAACTGCCCTTCTAAGCTGCATGGTTGAATCACAAGACACTGGATAAACCTTCTTCAGCTACCTAAACACTTTGTGAAAATAGAGTATTGCCCTGTTTTCCTCCTGCAGCTTGTGAGGACCTTTCTCTCAACACCATGATACAGCCTGGAAAGCCAGACCCTAAACAATCATCTGGCCAGTGGTGAGATGGTATGACATCAAACTCTTACCTATGTTGTTGTACCAGCACCAGAAAAAACCCTTGGGCTTTCTGCAGTTTGGGTGGCTTCAGGGTTTTGTCCTCTGGCTTAAGGGAGTTTAGTGACATTGGGCAGTTTTTCCTACATTTTTTCAGCTCTGTGGCCTGTAATGTGTTGGCTTTCTGAAGCAAAAGAACTACCATGTTTCTGAGAGTGAAGAATGGAACCCTGTATCTTTATCTCAGAATGGAAAAATCAGGAGCACCAGCAACTGTGTGCAAGAGACATGGAGAGACCATAAAGTGGGAAGCAGCTGAGTGTTTGTGGTAGCAAAGGTCCCTCTGTGAGGATCTCCGTGATGCTTAGAGCATCTTCCTCCAGACTCCTACTGTTTAGTCAGACTGAGCACCGATTATCCCAACAGTAGATAGAAAAGGGTGAGGACATAGCAAGAGAAGACTGCATTTAGGTTTTATCAGAATGATGGGATGATCTCATGGAAAGGGAAGCATAGTTCAGAGCAGTCTTTCTCCCTTCTCACTTTGAATCAACGCTTACAGGCTGCCCAGGTCTACCAGCATGTGGCTTTTCCCTTTGTCGTGCCCCGAAGACTCTCTTCTTTCCTTGAGTTCTGTTGTGGTTCCTTTTTTAGATGAAGGGCTTGGATGGATATGATTTTTCAAGTTTTATTTACCTCCAAGTAATTATACTTTAGCTTAAAAATCAAAAAAATACTTTAGCTAAAAGTATATATTGAAATATGAAAGATTGCCAAAATTAGATGATTACTTGAACAGAACTTACTCTGCTCTAGACCACTGTCCTGGAGGGTAGTTAAGTCTCTGCACATAATGAAAACTTAAATTCCACAATATGAAGCTTTGATAATCCCTTCAGTGTGAGGAGATGATTTTCTTCTCCTTTCTGCCTGACTTTTATTACATAACACTGAATTATGGTTAAATATGTCTCTCAATTCATGTGGGCCGTACGGAATTTAAATAATCTGAAAAACAGGTGCCATTCAGCATGGTGTTTTTAGGAATACAGGGCTTGATCCTCCCTTGCAGCATCCACAGGTTGACTGTTTCCACCAATACAAGAAGAGAGCAAGGTGGGTGGGAAGCATTATGGAATCTGAATATTAAATACCTGCTGAAGGCATATG
The DNA here is from genome assembly GCA_013400335.1 of Eurystomus gularis. Lineage (NCBI taxonomy): Eukaryota > Metazoa > Chordata > Aves > Coraciiformes > Coraciidae > Eurystomus > Eurystomus gularis. The sequence goes on along the minus strand of VZZY01023153.1, from coordinate 34,525 downwards.
GCAGCAGTATAAGAAAAAAACAGTGAAGAATGAACTCTACAGAGTTCTATACAGTCCTATAGCCACTGCTTTCCAGGACTGTTATGTAAAATGCAAAGTCAAAGATACAGATATAGATACAGATATATAGGTATACATAAAATGTAAAACACTTTTCAAATACTCAGCATTGCTAGGACAAAGCTAGGGGGAAAAGTGTTATACAGGTTTTTTTCCTTCTTTTTTATTTGTTAAGTGCCTATCAATGTGGAGACGCAATTTCTCACAGAAATCATACTGGTATTTGTCTGTGGGCGTATTTCACCCCAGCAGGAGTTTAATGAGTAGTCAAGGGACAAACACGCTAGGACAGTAGGCTCTAAGTTCATGACTTGGCATTATGAGCGTTACTGCAGTATAACAATGGGAGAGGCTCAAAGAAGAAATCGGTCATACCCAGTTTGTTTGGGTTTCAGGCTGAGAATGAAGAAACATTTGTGGATCAAGCAAAAATAAACGCCACTGTGACAAGACAGATTATTTAAGTTATAGCAAGATACATTCATTAGCAGTTATAGCTGAAGTAGAAGGCAGAAGGCACAAATGATAACGCACTCTCTATTTTTACACTCTTTAGCAATTCCAGCTTTTACCTTGCAACTCTGTTTCACTTAGTATCTTGCAGGACAGAGCCGTTTGTATGACTATTTAATTAAAACCAATTATCACAAAGTGATCCCATTTTCTGCATTGCAGTCCCTTTGCTTTACTTAAGAGTGCTCTGAATTTACATCAGCTTGACAATTAAAGCTCCAAACCAGTTGTGAAAGCCTTTTATATCTGGTTTTCATTAGTTCATATTAAACGATTCATTGGCTTGATTTTCACTTCAGTGAGCTTTCTCATAAAATCTGCTTAGACATAATGGTGATATCACATAGGAAGTGAAATGAATTAATACATCAGCAGAAACACTAACTAGAAGGCTTTATTTTTTTCTCGCATTTTATTATTTTGCAGATATACTTGTCAGTCATGTGTAAGATATACTGAGACCAAGAGAGTGGGAAAGAGGCACTGAGTCAAAAGGATGCTTTGACACTGTATTCTGTGTTCGTTTGCTGAAGCAGGTGTGTAGTCAGCAAATCTCTGCTGAAGGAAATTATTCGTTAGATGGCCTCTTCTTTGTATTGCAATGGTGCCACTAAAGCTGCAATAATTAAGAATCTCTCAGCATTTCATTACAAAACCGTATTTTCAAGTGGATACATACATTGCATATGGAGAAATTTTGCTTCTCGTTCAAATGTCTTCCTAAAATTAGCATTCTGAGTGGGTTCCTGAAAAAACACACATATTAATTTGTTGATAAGTATCACTTAATGAGTATTTAGCTCAGAAACCATGGAGGAACAGCTGTAACCCAATAAGGAGAAATGGTTTACTGCCTTCCAGATCTGTGCAAATATTGTATAAAATGTAATGTACAAAATGCCCCTGTATACAGGAGCAGACACACTGATCATCAGAAATGTATCTGTTTCGCAGGCAGGGAGCATCCTTGCATTTATAGGTTTTTGATGTTTGGTGGAAGATTTGTACAGGCTAACTGAAAATATGAATCTGCAAGTTCTTATGTTAATACATAAAATATTATTAAAAGGTTGGGAAAAGAGATTTACAGTGTGGCTTCCTAAGATGGCAATGAGGAGAAAAGTGCTTCTGTCATCCAGTTGCATGTCCAGTCCAATAAACTCAAACTATCCTCCATATTCTTTTGTATACACTTCAACAAAAGGTGATCATCGCCTATAGGGGCAACATACAGGAAATGTATCTACTGCACGGCTTGTGCATAGCAAGTATGGCAAATCAGGCTGGCATAAGTGAGGGGACATTCTTTGCTGGCTGAGATGCTTTAGCCTGTAAATATGTAGGCAGACAGCTCAGTCGCATTGCCAGGCACTCTGGCTGGCAAATGCGGTTTGCCTTTGTGGCAGGCAGCAAAAACAGAGAGTGACTCAGGCAGGGAGGATCCCAAACTCATCTCCCTTGAACAGATACAGCAAACCAAGGTGTTCTTTCTCCAGGTATTATCGGTCTGTTTTCACTCTTTTCCCTTCCGCAAGCCTCCTAGTGACCAGATCAGACTGGGACCCTCTTTATAGCACGTGAAATGGTCTATGTTCATGAGGGGCTCTCCATGTGTAAACATGGCAGTGGTGACAATGTCACTCCTTGTCAGGCTCCACTCTGCTATTTTGGCGTTTCTCTTCCTTTGCGAAGCGTGTGTTCACCATGTAAGTGTAAGGCAGAGAAGGATCAGCTGTGTACTTCTGACTTTGAACACCAAATGCTTTCCACAGTACTGTCACAGGCAGTTCTGGAGTCTGAGTTCTGCCTTGCATGTGTAAAAGAGCAACAAATGGCATGCTTTGCCTTCATTTACAAAGAACTCAACAGAAAAAAACCCACCAACCATTTTAATGTCTTTGTTGCACTGTAGAGGTCTTTATTTAATTCTACTTTTAAAATACCTAAACATTTGTATCTCAGATTTATTCAGTATTTACCCAAAAGGCTGAAACAGCTCTTTTTGGGACATATAGTGATATGATCTATAAATAACAAAGAGGATTAATTAGGTATATATCCAACAGATGGTCAGTGAATTAAATAATACAGGTTTTAGAAAACTTTGTAATTATGTATTTTTGCCCGAAAGCACAGTTAAATCTGTGTGGACCACTAAACATGAAAATCTGAAGGATGACAGTAAAAGGCAAATGCAAATTGCAAGAACACTAAATTTGCCTTTCCAGGACTTGTGCAGTTCAACAGCAAATATCTGCACCTCCAATCTTGTTTTGTTGGAGTTATTTCTGATTCATCCCAGTCTAACTAGGAGCAGACCCAAGGATGAACTTTTGTTCTCTACAAACCATACTGTTCTGCCTTTTTTTTATTTTTTACTTAAATAGTTCTTACCTGTCAGTTTGTCAGATCGTTGACACTAAACTATATTAAACCGTAGTTCCTGTTGGAGTTACCCACTGCATATCTAATACTTGCATAACTAAATCACTCAAATTATGTGAAACTAGGCAGCTATGTGGTGGAATATATTAACCTTTTGCATATATATCAGGAAAAAATCCAAGATTTCCACATAAGGATACACAAAAAAACCTTATATATACGAAATATTTTTAATTCTAATGCTCAGGTTTAAGAAAATATACTTTAAGAAAGTATCCAGTATTAAGTTTTGACAGCCTGATTCATTATAGTTATTTCCACTTAATTTGAATATTATCTTCTGCGTGTCCTCTCCTTTTTTTTTTTTCATATTTCAAAGGCCCACTTTTAAGCAGCAAGTGCATTTGCACTACAATTATGTTCTCTTTACCTGCCCATCCATGTAATCTAACATCTTGAATAGGTGACATCTGAGCCAGGTGCTGCCTGTGAAAAAGCCAGTCTGTCCCACCCACTGAATGATGGTCATTTCCTACTTGAAAAAATGATGATTTTTTTTCTTGATAAACAGCCCATACATATTAAACTAGTAGTTCTAATACTGATGTTACAATTGCATGAAGTAGAAAAACTGCTGCTTTTTTTTTACTTGCCTTTTAAATTCACTTTGTAAGCATCCTATTGTCATTTGAGCTACGCACAGCAAAGGCATCCATTTACTGCCTCTAAATCTCTGTATTTCAGTCAGGTTGAGTTTTATTATTACCCACTTAAAAATATATATATATTTTACTCAATACTTCAGATCATACAATCACATGAAACCAAAAAACATTTTTTAGCACAACAAGTAAACAAAAAGGTTTCTATACCTCATAACTGCAGCAAAAAAAAAGATCTGAATCTTTTATCAGGATATCTGATAAGACTTTCAAAAGAACAAAATGAACTGCAATTGTGCCACAATTTTAAAATCTCACTGCTTTTAAATTCAGTGCAGGGTATGATTTGATTGAAACCTGATTTTGGTGTGGGCAGAAGGGCTCCTCTGAGTCCTCACTGGACATCCGTGGGTGTCAGGAAAATCCCCCTCCTGACACCATTACGAAGGCTAAGACCATAAAGGTTCGGCTGCCGCTAGGAAGCAGGATGATCCAGTCTGTGGTGCCTTCGCACTATCATGATCACTTGCTTCCAAGTAGATGAGAAGAGATATGTCTGCTAAAAATACATGTCTCTCAATAGCAGAAAAGCGTGCAGGAACAATACTGTAATGCCCTCTAGAAACTAAGGGTGGAAAAAGGGCAGAAGAGGGAGGAAGCACAGAAAAAAGCCTGAGAAGAGCTGCACAGAAAAGTCAAAGGGGAAGCAAAGCAGATGACCTACAAACCAGCTACTTCTCTTTGGGAAAGTGGCTTTGTCTTTGAAGTCAGAAGAGGAGAAAGCATGACCAGTAGTAGATATGGAGTATGCAGTAAATGAGAGACATCTCTCTTGAGCAGAACCTATAAAGTAAGCCTTTCTTTAGTTAAAAAAATTAGATTAAAATTCTGTTTTGTGTGATCTTGTTCACAAATTTTTCTAGGACCAGAACTAAGGGGTCGTCAGAACTGTTTTAAAGTTATTTTTCATTACTTAATGTTTCATCATTTTTCTTTATTCTATCAACTTTTTTCACTTTCATTCACAAAACAGGATGAGGGAAATGTTTTGCAAGAATTGCACCCATCTTCTCTTTGAGGAAGTACTGGAAGATTTTTAATAAATATATTTTCCTGAAAATACGTGTGGGGTTTTGCAAAATCCCATTGGAGGCAGGATAAATTAATAAATCTTGAACTAAAAAGTCAGGCCATGCCCTGCCTGACTGTTGTGGTTTAACTCCAGCTGGCAACTAAACCCCATGCAGCCACTCACTCACTCACTCACTCACTCATGGTGGGATTGGGGAGAGAATTAGAAGAGTAAAAGTGAGAAAACTCATGGGCTGAGATCCAGACAGTTTAACAGGTAAAGCAAAAGCCGTGCATGCAAGCAAAGCAGAGCAAGGAATTCAGTCACCACTTCCCATCAGCAGGCAGGTGTTCGGCCATCCCCAGGATTCAGCAGGGCATCATCATATGTAACAGAAACTTGAAAAGACAAATGCCATCACTCTGAACGTCTCCACCTTCCTTCTTCTTCCCCAGCTTGATATGCTGAGCATGACGATGCTCATATGATATGGAATATCAGCATCATATGATATGGAATATCCCTTGGGTCATTTGGGGTCAGCTGTCGCAGCTGTGTCCCCCAACTTCTTGTGCACCCCCAGACTACTTGCTGGTGTGGTGGGGTGGGGTGAGAAGCAGAAGAGGCCTTGATTCAGTGTAAGCACTGCTCAGCAGTAACTAAATCATCTCTGTGTTGTTAATGGTGTGTTCAGGACAAATCCAAAACATAGCCCCATACTAGCTACTATGAAGATTAGCTCTATCCTAGCCAAAACCAGTACACTGTCTTTCTGTGACAGTATCTAAAGCAAGGGTGCCACAGCTAATACTGAACAGTGGAAAGAAGCCTGGATACTGTAGCACTTCCTAACCTTCTTTTGGTCTTACAATTTTTCTGTACAACTATAATAATATTCTAATTTCACTGAGGGTCTGAACCTACATAAACAGAGTCATAGTCTGAAAGGAAGCAAACAGTAACAGGCAGGTAAGAGCCACCTGCAAGTGCCAAATACATGGTGAGCTGGGACCACTGCTGCTCTTCACACATGTCACCATGCAGGTATCATCTGATAACAATTTACTTAACACTGTAGAAAGAGAAGGTTTCTCATCTTAATTACGCTAGCTCCAAAGTAGCACCGTAGATTTCATTGAGATTATCGCATAATTAAAGTGGTGACTAATGTAAAGGAGACTATAAACAAGATTCATATTTTATTACTTATGTGGGCTGGGGTCCTGGTTGTGAGAGTGGAGGAGGAAAATATAGGCATGGAACTGGGACCTCAGGGCAGAAAGGCCATGTGGGACAAAGGGAAGGGACTGGGGACCATGACGTTGTTGTTCTGCTCTGGGAGGTGAGACAAACTGTGATATACTACATTTACTACATTATAATGTGGATTATAATATGGAAGATGGAATAGTACAAGGACTCATAGATAAATATATGTCTATAAATTACATTTCTCTCTCGAAACCTGTGGTTAGTGGCCAAGGAACAGCCATTTACAGCTGGCCTGTGGTGAACAGCAGAAGAATAGAATGAATGAAGTGGTAGCAGCTGCTTAGGGGCAGTGATGGCAGAGACAGGAAGCATTAGAGATACACTAATAGTTACAGAGAGACGTAGTGCTGTGGCTGGAACTAAGACTCAAATAGCCTCCACCTAAATTTCTGAAGAATAAATGCCAAATCAGCCCGAAGAGCTAGAGAACTGACTGCTCAATGATCTACAATTTACAAAACCAAAACCATGAGTAGTTGGTAACACAGCTTGGGGTAAATTAAATCCAACTCGAGTCTTTCAGCTCACACCTTAAAAATCAACCAAGTCGCCTTTCTTTGCCATCAGAAATAGTACTTGGGGGGAAAAAAGGGAACTGTGGCATATTTAGGGGAAGTACTGACTGACTGATTTAGGGTTTTCGGGTTGCATATAATCATAGGAGATGGTCTGTTGGGGAGCTAAAAAGATCATCGAATCCTTTTCCACATCCACAGAAACATCTCAGTACCAGAAAATACCTATTATATTTGATTTCTGGCTTTCTCAGAGCAACTTGCTATTAAATAACTTCAGGGAATCTTTTCTTTATTAATTTCAAGCTGGGAAACAGAGAGACAGAAAATCAAGCAATTGCATTATATTTCGGAATAGATATCACTTCTTTAGGATAGGGCAGAAATCTACTCTGGCAGAGCGAGGAATAGTCAGGCACTGGACTCTGAACTGTATCTTCTGTTTGCCCATTTAATGGATTAAGGGCACACCAAGGTTCATGCCTTCCACATGGTTTCTTTCATTACTAAGAACTGCTCTTATCAAGAAAATACTAATATTTACTTAGCGCCAGTAATACAAATAGAAAACATTCTCTGTTCACAGCCCAACAAGACTGGTTGCGTGGCTGTTGTCTCACACGGCCAGCTGAGTGACAGCTGCCAGGATAGGGATGAGTGTGCTATGGGATAGAGGCAGACAAGGCGTCTTCTTACGCCCTGCAGAGAAGCCTAAAGGGGAATGGGATTTGCTTCTTAAAGTCCAATAAAGGAGAAGAAAAAAAAAAAAAAAAAGCCTGATTATATGTAGATTCTTCATTGTCCAATTAGCTAAAAATTTGGTAACATGCCTGCATATTTTTTGGCTGAATCAAATGCTACTTGGTGTTATTCCTAGGGGAATTTTATCAGTACAAACATTCTTTCCTGTGTGAGAATTGAGACATCTCTAGGACAGTGATTGCTGAATAGAAGAAAACCAACAGAAAGCCACTGACAGCCAATAATTCATTAATTCATGCCTCCTTAGAGGTAACAAAACATATGTTTCGGTAGCATCAGGTGGTGAGTAGCGGGAGGAAATCTTAAGATCTCGATTATCTGAGATCCTTCTCCTGTGTTAAAACATAACCTTTGTTTTGCCCACTGAGAAATTCTTTTGGCATTTCACAACACCTCTGAGTCCCTTGCCCCAAGGCTTTGTAAAACTCCTCCTCCCAACTAGCTTTGAAATTGTGCAAATTCTGTGCAGTGTCTTGGGGAATGGAAATCATTTGTTTGTCCATTTGCACTTACTGCAGATCAGATGAGGCTCCCCAGCCAGGGCTCTGGGCAGAGTTTTCCGTGTGCAAATTCCAGTAAAGTGAACATCTTTTGTGCTACATATTCCCTCACACTACACATGGTATTCCCCTGTCAAAAAATGTGCTGATGTGCCTGGCTGTTGCAAACAGGAAATAAGGACAATGACTTCAGGGGAAGGCTCACACATACACACAAAGCTCAGCGTTCAGCTCTGATTGAAGCCATAGGCAAACCAGCAGTTTAAACCTGTCTTTGGAGATTGCAGGCCAAAGAGACCTAAACAGCACAGGAAACTTAAGGTATTATCCAACAGATGCGGTTTAATTTTGCTACATCTGTTGGCAGATATACAGAGCGTGAGAATACAGGATGGCTGATAATAGCAGCCTAGGAGGGGCAAAGCCACAGGCAGTGGAAGCTGAATGTCAGGGACGTGATGCCCAAGACAGGTGTCTCTGGGCATAAAGTGAACTCTTTCTGTTCAGTCTGCCAGCTTGATAACATTTCTTTCTGTAGATGGAAAAGGTATTTCCTCTAGAGATGCTCCAGTCATCTAGCATGGTACATCCTGCAGGTGCAGTGAGCTGGGATATAAAAAATTACTTTGGCAAATTAGCAGAGGGTTAAAAAATTACAGTCAGCATTTTCAGGATTGCACACAGATTTAGGAGGGCTCAGTTTCTGCATGCTCAGCCTGAGACAAATAATGGCTTACATGCTCAAGAGCTATGCCCTCCTCCCCCTTAGAAGTTCCACCTTTTCAGGGTTTTCAGCCTTCATAAAAATCATACATTATCTCTTTCGTGTAGTGAAAGCCTACAGATGAATTGCCACTGTCACTACCAATTTCTGGAAGATGTCGTTTCCTATTTCCACCTTTACTGGCACCTCCATCCAGCTAGACAGATGTGCTAGTGCAAGTGAGAACTGTCATCTCAAGCTCACTTCTTTTCTCCTTCAGATGTTAGGGTTTGGGTTTTCTTCAAATTTACAATAAGCCCTTATATTTAGGACTGTATTCAAATAGGATTTTCAAAAAGAAAGTGACAATAATGGATTTTTCATTTATGAAGTTCCATATGCCTTGACTCAGGCCTTCCTGAGCATCTCAGTAAGTTAGTCTATTGCTAACTTATTCTTAATTAATCCTAGTTTATGTGCATAATCATTTAAAAAAGAAGCTATACAAAGACCTTTCACTTTCACCTTGCTCTGGCAGCAAGAAAGAGCCTTGCATCTGCAGTTTTTTCACCATCCCTCTCCACATTGCCTGATGTCTGCTCAGTGAGATAATTCCCCAAGAGAAGTGGAGGTGTTTGGTATCGCCTGCTGTTTCTGCCGTTTGCAGACAAGAGGAAAGGCTCCAGCTCAGGCTCACTTTGTGCTAGTAACCACTTAAGTAAACTGAGGGCTGTTTGGAAGGCACAACCATGGGCTGGTGGATACCTAGCTTAGCTGTGGCCAACCCAGTTCAGTCCCAGAGAGGTATGGCCATGCTAGCACAGTAAATTCAGGAAGATTAATATAGTTGTCCTCTGTAGAAATGCCTGTGCTTTCTGTGAATGAGCCATAGGCTCTGTAGGTCCTTCATACCCTATAGTTATGTCAATATGCCACTCTGCATGGTGTCAAGACTGTACATCCCCTCCTGGTGTGGGGCTAGTTCATCCAGTAAAGGCTCACAGTCTTCCTGTCTTCACCATCAAGTCACCTTTCTTCCTTCTCCCAAAAAGGATATTATTGTAATAACATAAGTATTTTTTATTAAATTATTTCCTAGTACTTTATTTAAATTCAGCTTGAGTGTATTCTACATCATACTGGCAGACATCTACAAGATTTCTTCCTGTCTTTGATCATAAGCATATGATCATCCTTTCAGAAACAGTGAAATCTTTTTAATGTAGTTCTTCCTTCTTCATCTTGTTCTTCCATAGCTTCTTACATCTGTGAAATACAGATAGTGTTGTGTATAGGCTTTCTCAGTGCCAGGGAGAGCTAGGGAATGGAAGAAGATGAATTAACTGGAGCTCAGTTAAAACAAGGCTAAAATTATATCATTTAAATACTCAGTTTATTTCAGAAGCAGAGAATAGCAACTGTCATTGTAGCAAGGCAAGATACACGGAGAGAAATAGACAAAGTATCACTGGTCTTTGCCCAGCATAAATGGCTCTTGCTTGTGCGCTATAAAAATCTGCATGATATAATCATAGAAATAATTATAAGTTTACCTTCTAAGGACTGCTAAAATGAATCAGAGCATTTTCTTCAATTTCCCCAAGTCTTGAAGCTGACACTGAAACTCCTGTGTTGCATTGCTCATTCAGTCAAATTTCCCAGTGAAGTCGGGGGGGTTTAAAGCATGTCTGGCTCTTCAGGACACATCAATTTTGATGTGGACTGAGAAAAAGGCTCCAGCTGTGAATGTAACCATTAACCTCAGGCTTTGATACTGACAGGCAGTAGTAGTGTTTAGCCACTAGGCAGAGAAAGGAGCAGCCACAGCTCTGGGAAGATGAAGAAGGTAATGAGACTTGGCAGGGAGCAGCTCACTGTGCTCAGGTACTGCTGCACCCCAGGACCCCCTTCACTGCACCCACTACGCATGGCCTGATCCCTGCTTGCACCTCACAGGGCAGCGTGGGCAGCTCCTGCCATTTATAATCTGCAGCTGCAAAGGACCCATGTCCCAAAGGGTACTCATGCATGAGCTTAAAATGGAAAACCAGAAAGCAAGTAGCTACCAAGACGAGGAAGAAGTGCTCCGGAAGCCAGAGACCCAGTCTACAGGTAGCCAGAATCAATGGGAGTCAGCCCATTAACCTGAAGACAACTGCTCTGGCTCAAATTCGACCAAGAGCTTTGCAGGAAGCCAGTGTGGACCACTCAGGACTTGTCTGGGGGCATGTGGTGGTTGTGTTTCCCATCACACAGAAGATATAGGTTGTTGTGCTCTGCTACAAGCACCGAGAGGCTCCAATGAAATGATGAGAAAGAATGAAAGTAAATTTGGAAGGATTCAGAAATGAAAAATTACACAAAGGAGCACCAGGAATTTGCAAGTAGGAGTGAAACAGAGTTGTGTTTGCAGTGCCTGTAGTGGAATGTATTCCTTTTACACTGGGCTGGTATGAGCTGCTCTCACGTAGCCTGTGGCAATTTGGGAGGCCCTCTGATGAAGCCAATGCACTTACAAAACTGTAAATCCAGTGAGAGAGAAAAATTAGGAGCTATTATTGTGACATACATTAGGAAAGTATATTTACAGTTAATATAAACAGAGATAACTGTTGAATGTAGTTGTTCTTGGAAAAGTTTTGCCTGTGTACTGTTTGCCCAAGCAATATCCTGCTTATCATAGGCTGAGTGCTTATTTAATGAAATCAGTTCCTGTTTATATTTGGTTTCTGATCTATCTGTCTTTCTATCTGTACTGTAATGGTCTGGTTTTGTTTTTGAGGCTAGTACTATGCAAGTTTTTAATCTAAGCCTGCTCCCTCTTTTTTTTGTCATTCCAGGACCCTGTTTAGAGGTCCCTCCCATCTCCAACCTGCCAAGGCTTCCTTGTAGGAGTCCTTGTGCAGCAGAAAAGGTCGTCAGTATTTCTTACTGAAATAATCTTTTTCTCCTAAGGTTCTGTCAAGCTAGACACTTTAAAAGCTATGTTAAACTGACAGAGTTCTTTGGGTTTTACTCTACTTCTAATTCCTGTGTGTGACAGATGCATTTCTCTTGTCTGCTCTGTCAGCTTACTGTTTGTTCTCCCTTTACTTGCTTCAGACCTGCTGTTTGTTCCCTTGGCATTTTTCAGCTGTCTGCTTTCTTTTTGTGGACGGCTGTATCATCTAAACCTGGGATCACAGCATGTGCTTCCTCTCCTATCACCCAACTCTGTCTGAATAGTTGATCTTAATTTCTCAAAAGTATAAAGATCTGCGAGAGTTTTCTCCTCTCCACAGCTGCCAGCTAATACTGCAGTGCGTCTCTTGCAATGTGGTAACTGGCCTTAGTCCCCTTCTCTCTGTCCCCTTCAAAAATGAGTTCATGTATACTGTTGAGCTTAACATTCCTTGAGGAAGAACAGCAGGGCCTTTACTATCCGTGTAGAGTGCTGTATTGTAGAATAAAAAGAACAAAACCAACAAGAAAATTATAATAGTAATACAATATTGTAACTGAAATGGAATTGCTATGAGGAATCAAATGGGTGATCTCCAGATATAACCCAGCTATCACAGAAAAGGATGTTAATGAACACAAAAGTTTTATTTTTCCCAACTCATCACACTACCAATGTTTCACCAGGATGACAAGAGATGCTGTATTACAAGGCTTCTTTCACTTAGCTTTAAAACCAAGTTTATGACTGCTTATGGTCACTAATGTGTCCTGGCAGACTTCCAAGTGCTGGATCATTAACCTTGTTGTCAGAGCTAAAACCCACTTATATAATTAGGTTATCTTTATCTCAGATTTCCACTTGCAGTTGCACTTGGGAAAAAAACCCCTTCCTTCTCTTCTCTTCAGAAAAAAAAACAGCTGTGTGGAGCTGCTGTCGAGTAAAGGTGACTTGGCTCTTCCTTTGTCTTTTCCACTGTTTTTTAAACACAGTAAGAAATTTAATCCTCCCTTGTCCTTGCTTTACCCTCTTTGATTCTGTATCTAAATCACGGAATTCAATTTAATACTTGTATATGTCTTTATTCTGCATCCATGACTATTCCAGAGAGGTGTTAGGCCAGGTGGGTGGCAGCTTTCATGATTCTGCTTTCTCATTATCTGACTTCTAACTAGACAGAAAGTTATGAAGGGAGGGAAACGTTGTGGCTTACTATGAGATGCTCTGGAGTTTACCTTTGAAGACACGGTCAAAGCACCTTTTAGTTTTTGGAAAGGATAATGACAGGGTTGAAGGCAGTTCTTATGGAATGAGAATTTTTGTGTGATATTTTTGGTGCCGTTTTTCTTCACATTTTTCCTCTTTCTATGTAGCACATTCCTAAGTAATTTAGTACTTTCTGTCATCTGCATAATCCTGTACTAGGATTTAATGTGATACTCATACATGGAGAGCGCACCCCACTAAGCAAACGAAAAGCTCTGAAGTGCAGGCAGGCAGCAGAAGGCATCTCATGTGCAATCAGCCACGGGCATGCTTCCAGATTTAAATCACAATTATGATTTGAAACTTGTACCTGTGAGAGAAACATTGTGAGAATTCAGAGTACCTGCTCACAAAGGTCAGAGGCAAAATGCACTAGGAATTTCCTAATGGCTAGTTCTTTCAGCTACTGCCAGTGTTAGCATCTGAAAGTCCATCTTTATTCTGTCTACAGGAGATAACTTCATCTGTAAGAAAAATTCCAGCAGGGCAAAAATCTTTCCTAATTTATATTTTTGCAACTCCATTGCCATCAGATGCCTCAGTTCCCATTGTATTTTTTTCCCCTGCATATCCCTGAAGGTATGTAGACAGTGGAACTGCACAGGGGCCATGGAGGCACATCTGGACTGGCAGCTGCAGCTGCATTAACAGGTTTGTTGTGAACGAGAGCAGACTCCACCTCAGGCACGCTCTGTGCCAGATCTGCATGACTAGCAAAAACAAAATAGCAGCTGAGACACCGTCTTCTCACAAGTTCCCTTCAGGTTATCTCAAAATGCGTCCATTCCCACAATTTGGTGGAGGTGTGCACTTCGGGTGCCTGCTCTGATGATGGGAATTTGGACATCGATTTGAATGAGGGACTGTTTTCTGTTTCTTTTTTGCCAGAGCTCCCAAAAGTTTTCATGCTGCTCATTCAGTGTGGTGTTGCTCATGTAAATAGAGAGGTGATGGACATGTGGGTTTGCATCTATTTTGGTGTAACCATTTCTGTTTGCCTCCCAGCTACAACCCCTCCTTTTCAGCTATGCTGAGCACTTAGAAGCTTTTCTTGGCCAAGACTATGGGCACAAAAGAAAGTAAAATACCTAAAAATGTATTTCCCAGCTTTATACCCTGCACAGGAAACAAAAGTCAAACTATGGAGGAGCTATGCTAACCAAACCTGTCATAGCTAGAGGGAAGGATATTTTAAGTTATATAATGTTGATGAGAAAGTTTTAGTAGTGATAGCATTGCCTTGCTTTTCTCCTTTAAGCTATTATGAAAACTATTCTGTATTTAGGACTACAATATATCTCAATTATATGTAAGACAGAAAAGTTTATAAGGTAATATCAGTAATTGGATAATAAAGATCACTTCTTTATATATATATATGGAGTGGAGTATAATCAACAGGAAAATATAGATTGCTTTCATGAATTACCATGCTCTTTTAGCAAGGAGTAACGTGTACTTTGATAGTGAGAAATGACATATGAAAGAAGATTAGCCCAATCATATGTTATGCTTCACAAACTATCTCCATGGAAATGAAGAGTTCACTTTCTTCTTTGCTCAAAACCTTTTTGGGTAGAGATCAGTATTGATTTGAAATGAGAATCAAAATTTCCTCATGAATCAGAGGACTTCATTAGTCATGCATGGCATTGTTCTTTCTAATATGACCTTGGCTTGCAAAATGATGTCTCCTTCCCATTCTCAGACTGATAAGAGTCGGCATTGAAGAGGGAAGGTTGGGTAGCTTTGAAAAAGGTAACTATTTGTCTTGAGTGCTTATTTCAATATTTTTTGATGTGAAAGCAAAAACACATCAGAACCAATTTCCTTGCCTTCTGTCAGGCTGCCTCACTTATTCCACAAGCTGCAAGTTGTGGGAATTCACTAAACAGAAATGATGCTGCTCATCCTGTCCTAAGCGGAGCTCTTACTGCCATTTTAATGCACTCGCCGTGTAAGTGTGTTGCATGGAGTGGAACATCATTTAACGTACACCGTATGATATTCTAGTCCCTGATGCCAGAGGTGCATGGTTGAATACTAAAATCAACAGAGAACTCAGTGTACTATAACATTTTTTTCACCACACTTCTCCTATGGTCTCGGGTTGGTTGATGCCTTTGATTAGCCCGATTTTAGCATAGAGGATGGTGCAGTTTCTTCTCCCTCTTATCTGGAAGTAGTAAAAAATGCAATGTCTGGTATTTCTGGTTGGTATTTGTTGACTGTAAGTAGTGGCCAACTCTATTTATATAGTGCAAGGTGCATACATTCAAAAATAGAAGTAAACTCCATTCTCTCTTCTAAGGAATACACATGAGCATATATGTAGATGAGCAAATACTTTCATTTCCATTCTGAGAAACTTACAAATCTAGCATCAGGATCTAACAGTCTTATTAATGACATTTGAATACATTTTAATTATATATGTACTAAATAGGCTTCAGTTACATGTTTATATTAAATAGAGCTTTTAAAAGTTCAAATAATTCATATTGGTTTAAATTAAAATGGCATTGAGCATCTTCTAGCAGTAAAATAAAAGTTGAAAAACATTTAATAAACAGAACTGTAAAAAATCTAAAAAAATTATTTCATTGTTTATACTAACAGAAAGTCTCAGTGGATCTTTCAAAGATCTCCATAATGGAAAAAATCTAAATATAATAACCTTTCTTTTCTCTTTTCCTCTTTTTAAAATCTGAATTATATAAATAAAAATAAAATGTAAAGCATTTTGTGAAAAGAGGATATGCAGTCACATTTTATGGCTTACATTTCAGTTGGTTTAAAAGCAGAGACATCAATGAGACCAGGTTTGTATGAAATTTTATCATTAACTTCAATGTTCCCATAAAAGTGAATGAGAAGTTACAGTATTTTGGTCATCTCAGGAGTTAAACTAATAAAAATACATACTTTTTCAACCATGTATACCATAGTAGTCCTAAATGATTACAACAGTTGTTGGGATGTTGGTTTTTTTCTTCCAGTTTTCATTTTTTAATTCTCTGAACATTTCCATTCTAACTATCCTAAATTCACCTGAGCATCGAACAGTGAGGCTCAGAAAGACTTCTGTTTTCAGGGAAGCAAATACAATGTCATCAAGGACAAAATAATATTCAAATTTCTATTGTCTAGAATCATGTCAATTTTTAGCTGAAGTGATTCTTTTGGAGAAAAACATAAACTGGGGGGATGTATAGTCCATTAAACTTTACTGAGTTGTTCCATTAAAAGAACAAAGACAAAAGAAGAAAATGTGAATATATTACTTGGAACTTTTAGGATTATTTTCTTAAGATGAGAACACTTTAGTTTTTCATTCAAAAATATTTACATTTTGAAATTTGCCTGCTTATTTCAGATTATATTTTCAAAGTGGTGAAATCAAAATTCTGTTTTTTCCATTGTCCTGACTCGTTCTCATTGAACTATTTAGTTTGATCCTCCATTCTTCACGTTCCCCCTGTAAAAGATCTCAAATCAACAACAATGCAAAAAGAAATAAAACTCTTCTAGTTTCAATTTGAAAAACCAAAAGCAAAATAACAAAAAATCCCACCTTGCAGGTCACTTGAGAGCACGGAAAAACGTGTCTTCTGAAGCTAAACTGAGCTAAACCAAACCAGGAATTAGTCCAGGTTTAGACAGAAGGAGCATGGGCAATGTCTAACTGTACATCAGGTGTGCATGCAGAAAAACACAGGCATGGAGAGACTGTACAGATAAATGAGGCTGTTTGCTAATGGCACATAGACCCTTAAGGCAAACATTCTCCTTCTAGTCCAAGCTGGTGTCTCTGAGAGGCACTGCACCACCCATGTGCTCACTGGTGGCGAGGCTGCCTCTGCATTGTGGCACGCCACTGGTTTGCACTAGGTAGAAATCACTGCAGATGTATCTAAATGATTTTATTAGCCAAATGAAAATCCCCCAGAGTTCAAGTGGTTGTGGGTTAGCAGTAACCTTGTACAAGAACATTTCTAAATGAGAAGAGAAACAAAAGGTTCGTACCAGTCCTGCTCAGTTGTTGTCCTCTTACTTGTTTCCTTTGTGGTGGGTCTGTTGAGCTGCAGCTCCTGCTTCTCCCGCTTCTCCCACTTCCTCATTACTGCTCATTATCTGAGGCATAAAACCAAGAGATTGGGAACCCATCTGAAGCAATAGCAAAGACTGCTGCATGGTGTTGAGATACCCATGTTGACTTTGAAGCAGCTGCAGGCATAGAGAGAGGTCCCGTCACCTGGCATGTCAGCACACCAATTCACCCCATTCCTGTGGCTGCAGCTGAAGCATGGCCAAATGCTGTGTTTCTCCGCAGTGGAAATAAATCATAATCCTTTCATGCTTAACCTTGATTCCGCCTATTAAAATAGATATGAAAGCTCATGAAAAAGAGGTTATCATTGGTTCCATACTTCATTTCACCAATAAGTCAGGAACTTTGAATATTCGCTGCTGAACAAGGACTATTTGGAAAACAAGGTGCCAGAAGGTGACTGTTTATCTTGGCTTCTAGGTAGGAGCCGTGTTAGCTGATTGATAGTAAAGCAAATGAAAGTTAGATTTTTAAAACAGGAATAAACCCAGGTTCTGACTCTGAAGGCAGATGTCAGCAGTTGAATTTGCTCCTAGTCCAGCTATTCATTTCAAGGACTGGTCATTCAAACATGCTTTCCCATAAATATCCTATCTGTCCTTTGTAATAAGAGTGAGAAATGGAAATCATTATGTTTAGCATAAATACAAGCACAGCAGAATGATCATTATGAGGTAAGAGGGGAAAAGTAGAAAATTTGGAATCTAGGTCATTCAGGATACGTCAACACGGCCTTTTACTGGAGACAGTAACAGAGAACTTTGTAGAATAACCTCCCCTTCCAGAAAAATAAAGATGATATATGTTGGAAGCAAAATCCTTCCAAAGTCAGTGTTTAATTCCACAGAAGGTATTTTTTGCACATACTATTCTTTAAGCCATCCATTTATGAATATTATGTATATGAATACTATGGGTATTAATGCACAATATTTTCAATGAGAAAAGAAAGAATCTAATCTACACAGCATCCACCCATTCTTACAAAAACTAGACGTTCATATAGCATTGGGTTTGGTCAGATAGACAAGTTTAAAGATTTGTCTTTGAATATGTGACCCTGGCAAAAAAATAATAATAATATCGTTTTCTCATATGTGCGAAGCACATGAAAAAGGTATGCACTCACAGCTGGTTAAAAGTAACAGAAATTTCACTCTAGAAATTTCAGTGCTTTGTGGTTTGGTGTTTTATTAATAAGAAATGAAAGACAAAGAACTCCTTGCTAATCTGCTTCTCTGTGTTTCTCTCAAAGTTACACATCTGTTCAATCCCAATGGAAATAATTTCTTAACTTTATTTTAGTTACTAAGCAAAATTTTACAGCTGACCTGCCAAAGGAAATGTACTCTGACTTCCCCAAGTTAGTTTAAAAAGAGCCACAAGAAAAGAAGACTCTGACCTCAGCAGTGCACAGTGGAATTGGCACAGCAGAATTTCCAAATCTTGCATTAGCATTACTGATACCCCTTTTTAAATTGTTTCACGCTTTGTAGAGCAGAATGCAAAATTTTTACAATTTTAACAATTACTGGTAAGAATATTGAGCTGACAGGTTGTGACATCCAGAAAAGTAAAAGATCTATTAGCAGGAAAAGTCTATATTTGATCCAAGCTGCAAACTCCTGCTCATCCAGGTGGATATTCCTATGAAAGACATGGAAAAGGTGTGATCCTAAGCTGTTAAATGAAGGTCATGTTTTAAAGCGGGACTTAAAACCCTGAGTCACTTAGGTCTGTGTAGAGCCAGACCAAAATATCTTCCAGACATGATCTCTTAATCTTTCTGTCCCAGATCCTGAAAGCCATTCAGCTTCTTAATTCCTATTGAATCAAAACCTCTGAAGCTTTGTGCATTCTGGCTCCAGCTCAGTCTGGAGGAAATTGCTGTCACACACCGGTGCTGGCTCATATCGTTCCTTCCATAGGTTTTCATAAACTTCCATCTGTAACACAGAGATAGTCCCACGTCCTGAGCTTTTATAAGGCTCTGAATAGAAATGAAGACCTGAGAGAAACTGGTAGTATTGTAACAGAAGTTTTGTCAGTGCAGTAAGCGGTATCTAATGCTTTTCCTGAGGATGAGCTACTGCAGGTGCTTTTGTGGCTTCTGTGTGGCTTGGGATAGTCCAAGGAACCATTTTCAGTCAGTGTTGGAAATTATGTGTGAGCTTAAAAGAAGAGTGATGGATAAGTACACTAAGAGACTCTCCAAAGCAGGTAGCTGTTGAAGAAGAATTGTTGTTTCTGCCGGTTGAAGGCAATTTTCCTACACAAAATTGTTCATCTTGCCCATAGGCCACTTACAACTAAGCAGAAAAAAAGTAGAATAAACAGGAAAATTATGTAGAGGTTCTTTTTGTTTATTCCTTTTCCTTCTGTAGATATTTTGTGCTGAGTTTATGTGCATGTTTGTGATGGCCAGTGTCTGTGAAACATTGCCATGGAGTAACTGTCCCTTTCCTTAGTGATTTTCTGTCAAGGCCTATGAGGTCGCTTCCTGGTTGCTTTTACCGCACTGCTCTCTTGCTCACACAGATCATTCGACCCTGATTTTAATGGAGAAAATAAGTAAGATTTGTCTTTGTGATCATGACAGAAACCTTTAAAGATGAAGTGCCTTTAGCTAGTTTGGGATCCAGAGTCTCTGGGCCAGAAAGGGTAAATATGATGGTGATGACTGAGCAATACTTCAGTCTTGACATGACCATCTCTTGTAACAATTACAGCAAAGAAACAATATGTTCTTTACCCTTCTAAGCAAACAGGTATTAATTATTTGCATGAGATGCTGGTTAATAATGCTGCTCCTGGAGAAGCCAGAGATTTCTTGCTTTTATTTTATTTTATATTTTATTTTTACTTTATCAGTGTCTTGGGGGTTTTTTTTCCTCTTTATCCCAAGGCATTAGATGGATATTTTCATCACGTAGACTGACTCATTTGTCTCTGTACCTCTTCCATTCGATGCATGCTTCTGCTGCCTGGCACATAGCCCTTCAGCTAGCAGAACCAATTAACCTCCCTCTTTTTCTTTAAAAGTGAAAAAACCCCAACCTTCTCTCTTCTCTGTGCTTACAATAGGGTTAGCCAAAGTACATATTCACAGCTGTAAATATATCTCTTGGAAAACTGTAAGCATGTGCCACAAATTGGATTTATTTTGTCTTGGGAAATCACACTTAATACAAAACTACAGTTTCTGACCTTTTCTTTGGTTTTCATTGTATTACTTATTAGCATAAACTAACATTTATACTCCCACTAATATCCAAAGAGGTGTTGACATGCTTGTGGAGATATAAACTTGCCAGATGAGTGACGAGCCAAAGGGACGTGTCTTACCCATGCAGTTGCTGCAGCGCACTGCAGAAAAGCAAAATATCCTGCAGGTCAAGGAGGTGTTGCAGAATGAACACAGTCACCTTGACTGAGTACAATCGATCTGCTTGAAAGCACCAGCATCAGCCCAGGAAAAGGTGGTCGCTCTATCAAGACAGGATTGATAAACGCTGCTTGAGCAACCTGGGCTTCTCCCAGTTGCAATACCTATAACAGTGGTGAGTGGATATCCTTTGTCCACTTGGCAAAAATTACCCCTTGCTCCCACCTAAGCCCTAGATGAAACACATCCTTTGCTCTGATTTTAATAAGGGGAAAGGCTTGATTAAATTGTTTCTGTTTCCCCAAAGAGTTTGTCAGCTGTAAGTTGGAATCCTTATTAATAAATGGAAATACTTAGAATCCCTTTTAAGGGATTTTGTGAGAAATATTTGTACGTTTTTGTCCTTATTATTTTATGTACCATTTATAATATTTCATGTGTTATTATTTCATTAATTTATGAACTACCTTGAAAGAGGGTATGTATATGTATGGGTTTGCACCTGCTACAAACACAGTCAAGGCTTCTGCTGACTATTAGGGCCATTCTTCAATTCACTGAGCTCCTTTTACTGCTAGCCTGAAAAGGACTGAAGCTTTGTAAGCAGAGGTAGCACCTGAAGCACAGCTGTGACTGAAAAATATGAATTGTGAATAAGAATCACTGTGGATATAAGACTGTGGATATAAGACTATGGTATTTGACCAAGTATCTAGTCCTCCCTAGCTGAAATACCAATGATCTTTCCTTGGAAGGAAAATGCAAAAAAAAGATTAAACAGGAAAATGTGACACATTCAGTGTCATGTTTGTCACTCATAATGGGAAAGTTGTGACTTGACCCCAGTAATGTTCCCTTTGTTCTCTGTATATCATCAGTCTTCCAGTCATAGATGTTTGGAGCATCTCCATGAACCTCCCCATTTTGAAAGTCACAAGACAATACTTCATAACTCTGCTGAGCCTATTGTAAAATCCTTGCTATCCATTTGATACCACATCATTACAATAGTTTCACACAAACTCATGTATCATGATCTGTTTAAACCATGTGTCTGACTTTGGGACTATTGGAAGCATTGCCTTTTGGATCAGTGAAGCACAAGATGATTTTTTGACAGCATACGTAGTCCATGAGGGCTCTACCTAAACCCTCATCAGTCCCGCTACATTATGCTGAGTGTGGCAATACGCTAATGGGGACTTACTTCATCCGTTGCAAGGTGAGGTTCCTGGTAGCTGGCAGTTTCCTCGGTGACCAGCTCTTCCAGGACTTTGCTGAGCAGCACAGACTGAAGTGTTGCAGTTTCCAAACTCCTGAACAAAGCTGGAAGAAGCAGCCATACCTATTCCAGTTAGAGATATGGCCATGCTAACCCTTTTAGTATCATAGGACTGTGGCTTCTGCTTACTTAAAAGGGACTTCTACCCTTGCAGCTTTAGCTGCATGTGCTGCTGAAGGGAGAAACAAAGTGCAGAAACCACAAGGTTGTGAGCAGTTGTGTTGTGTTTGCACATTGGTCCGCGCCAACAAAAGCAAGCTGAGAGGAATCATCGGTCCTTCTTCCTGGGTCTCCCCTCTACTCGTTCTGCCTGTTCTTTCTCTGACTGTGAGAAATTCTGTATTCAAAGCTTTCTTCTCCCTGAAATCTGTTGCTTCCCAGAGAACTCCTTTGTTTCCAGAGGCAATCAAGGGCCAAAATAACATCTACAGTGGCCAACAGAGCTTTAAGGTAGGCCAGTAAGGCAGTCTACAGTAATTGTACCCTGCATGTGTTTTGGTATCTGCTGTGATTTTAATGGGGAGGTAGGCAATCAAGTATACTGCATTTGGTCACAGTGGAGAAGGGATAGTTCTGCAGAGAGGCATCTTCCCCCCACTCTGCAAAGGCAGTGTGCGATCTGCATGTGGGGATGGTTGGGGCAGAACTGAAAATATTTTCAGTATGTTTTGTGCTGCCTAAAGAAATTTAGGAGAGATCTTCCCTTCCCAGACCCCAAATGCTTGAAATGTAGGTACTGTGATTAGCTGCATGATAGCAAATTCCCCTGGCCTTTCCTGTTACCCTAACACCTGCTTTTAAGGCTATTTTCTTTCTTTGTGAATCCAATAGACCTTTTGAAGCAGTTTTAAACCAGCTAATTGTGTGATGGAGGAGGTTTGTTACAAACCTATTCAAAAATGGGTCATTAACTTCTCACAGTGAGGAAACAGAATGGAAGTGGAGAGAAAATATTAAACAGCTTCAGGGTTAAAAATGGAATTGGTTGCTTTTGATCTGGCATAAGGCCAATGCAGGTAACAGATATCCTGGGAAGAGAGGTGGGGAAATCAAGGAGCACTGATTATTTGTAGTGCCTACTGAGTCAGAAGCAATTGTAACACAGGAATCAAGCCGTGCTGCGCAGGTGTGAAATTGAGAAGTCACACACATCCAAAAATACATTGAATGCATCAGATGCTGCTGTGATTGACCTTATTTTGTATATATTAGGTATGTAACCTTGGACAACAGGTAATGTGTTACAGGCAGTACATAGTCCTGATATCCAGTGTGCAGTCCATTTGTTCTTTGCCTCAACAGATTGATTCAATGATTTGCCAGCACCTCTGATCCATAAGTGGCTGACCTTTCTGTCCAAGTGCCAAAGACCCATGCCTACTTCTGCTTCCATGTGTTCCTTGCAATGTTGTTTCAGATTAGAAGTTTCCCCCTTCCCAGATAAAGAAGGAAGTGGCAATTAATTCTACTGTAAAGGTAAAAATGGAAAAGGAAGATGCAGGGGAAATCTGTTTCCCTTTTTATCTTAGCTTATTTTTAAATAAAAATATTGATCCCTTCTAACCAAATTTGTCAGTAATTAGAAAGGAAAAACCCATCTATTTAAAATATGGATATTTCCATCTCATTTCTTTTTCTCTACTACTTCTTATACATTGTTAATGACTTTTGCAATTAAAGAGATGGTCTGAGTGGTGATGGAGAGGAATTTCCAGGTCCGCATGGTGGGCTGGTTCTGTGATCCAGCTGATCACAGCTGGGCTTTCCATCAGCCCAGCTTCAAGTAATGCAGCCAGGCATGTCCTGTGGGATCTGGTAATCGTTCAGATTGAGTGGAGCTCAGCCCCACTGCTGCCTTGTTCAAAATTCCCTTTGACACAGCCTGAATTTCCCACTTTGCGTGACTCCAGGTAACCATTACCCCAGTGAAGCAGATGAATTTGCCTTTATATAGGCTATTAAAAATGACCATGGCTTCTGCCACCTACCCTGGGGAAATGGACATAAAACACTGGAAATCAAAATTAATTGGCAAGATGTTTGGAAAGAGAAGGAGAATTCCTGTGAGAAGTGCAGGAGTAGCAGCAGCAGAATCACTGGCTCCATGTTGTGTCTTCTAACTTGAATCTCTTCCATTCACTGTCCTTCTTCATGCGTGGCAAGAACTTGTCAGCAAAGGAGCAGAGGCAAAAGCTTTGTCTGACTATGAAAATTCAGTGATTTTGATTGCTTTTCCTACAACACACTTAGCTACTGCTTGCTCAGTGATTAAAACCTTCTGCAAGGGAAATAAAAGATAGTTGGGTTTTACACTTCTTATTGATATTGCACATGGAGGGTGCCCTATTAATTAATAGGTATGTGTGAAAGCTCTCTTCTTTTTAAGTGGAGAAAAGCCATTCCAAGTTGCCGGTTTTGTCTACCTACAGCACAGTTTCCATCTTGTCCCACTGCTACTTCCACTGCTGTCTGCATATTGCACACTTTTCTCCCTCTAACCTCGTCAAGCTCTACTCTGCCATTGAAGCAGAAAGACATTAAAGTGCTTCTTCATAACCACCAAATGCTTCAGTCACTCTTCCTTCCCCCTTTCTCAGTTTCTTGCACCGGCAATGTTCCTCCTACCAGTTCTTTGATGGAGCATACCTCACGGTGTATGCAGTGGAGTGTAGTAAGGCTCTATCTCCTTTGCAGCACGCATTGTTGCACTTACACTTCCAGGGAGCAGGAGCAGAGTCCTGCCTCTTTTCCAGGTGCTGTTCTGTAGTTGCTTAATATAGATAGAAATGGCTACACTGAGCTCAAAGCAGAGCTGGGCCCTGCACATGTAATTGCTAATACCTATTCTTACTTTTGAATCAAAAATGTATGCAAAAGTCTGTTCTTGGGAAAAGAAAAATATCAAAAAGCCTTTCTAGGTTTGCTTCTGTCTGCCTCTCCATACAATTGGCAGGGTAGATGTTGCTCTGTTTGAACAGAATTGGCTTCAATGCAAAGAAAGTATTAAGTATATTATTTTACCATCCGTAACGGTACCACTTCTGTTAGCTGAGTGTATGTCACGGTAGTGCATAAACTGCTTGTGAAGGCTGAGCCTCACAGGGTGGAGTAAAACTCCTGGGTCAGAAGAGCGAGGCACTGTGGAGAGCCCTGCACCTCCTCATGGTGACTGAAAGAAAAATTCAGTCTGGCTGCTGTGGCAAGAGATAATAAAAAGCAATTTTACAAATACATTAACAACAAAAAAAGAGTCAGAGAGAATCTCCATTCTTTATCGGACGAGAGGGGGAACATTGTCACCGAGGACAAGAAAAAGGCTGAGGTACTTAATGGGGGCTTTGCCTCAGTCTTTAATAGCCAGAGCAGTTATCCTCAGGGTATTCAGCCACCTGAGCTTGAAGACAGGGATGGAGACCAGAATAATCCTCTCATAATCCAGGAAGTGGTAGTCAATGACCTGCTATGCCAATTGGACACACACAAGTCTACGGGGCCAGATGAGATCCATGCAAGAGTGCTAAGGGAGCTGGAGGAGAAACTTGCCAAGCTGCTCTCCATCATTTATCAGCACTCCTGGTTAACGGGGAGGTCCCAGATGACTGGAAACTTGCTGATGTGATGCCCATCTACAAGAAGGGCAGGAAGGAGGATCTGGAGAACTACAGGCCTGTCAGTCTGACCTCAGTACCAGGGAAGATTATGGAGAGCTTTTTCTTGAATGCGCTCATGTGGCAAGTATGGGAAAACTGGGGACTCAGTCCCAGCCAGCATGGGTTCATGAAGGGCAGGTCCTGTTTGACCAGCCTGATCTCCTTCTATGACCAGGTGACCCGCCTAGTGGATGAGGGCAAAGTGGTTGATGTTGTCTACCTGGACTTCAGTGAAGCGTTTGACACCATCTCTGACAGCATCCTGTTGAACAAGCTGGCAGCTCACGGTATAGACAGGTGGACTCTTCGCTGGGTTAAAAACTGGCTAGAGGCCAAGCCCAGAGGGTTGTGGTGAATGGAGTTAAATCCA
>VZZY01023151.1:13148-31770 GCA_013400335.1 Eurystomus gularis | reverse complement strand
GCTACCAGGGGAAGGTTAGAATGCAACAGGGGTGTTTGGTGCTGTCACCTTTCCTGGGAGAGCAGGGGCCAAACGTTTCAATTTTTGAACTTGCAAGAGCCAGTCGTGCAGTTGGCTCTATACAAGACACGTCGAAGGGTCGTGTGCTGGAGCAGGAGGATGGAGAGGTGTCCCTCAGGGGGATTTAATTTTGGGGGAGAATGGCCAGTGACCTATATTGTATTTCTTTTTGATTGTTAAATGGCTGCTGTGCATGACATAGATGGTATAGAATAAGGGGTGGACAATTTCCTAGTTTGGCCTCATCATTAGGAAGGGTAGGGGCTAAAGCAAAGTTGGGAGCTGCAGCTTTCTTGTGGCTGTGAAAAGGCTACCAGGGAAAGGTTAGAATGAACCCGGGTGTTGGGTGCTGGCAGCTTTCCTGGGGGAACAGGGGCCAAACATTTCAATTCTGGAGCTTGCGAGAGCCAGTCAAGCAACTGGCTCTACACAATACATGTCCCAGTTGAAACAAATAAATTAACTCAACAGCAAGATAATTACTGTTAAGCAGGTATTCTTTATTCGCAGTGCTGGGGTCATTCGGGAATAATTTGCCAAGTGCTCCTGATTTTGGTTCAAAATTTACAAGCTTATACTGTTTGACCTATTATCTATTCACTAAGTTTTCTGGAATGATCAGCCCCTTTCCCTGAGGTCTTTATAATATCTCCACCCATGCATCAATCCATGATTTCTCGGTCTCTGTTGCCATCTAGTGTCCTTAAATTGGCAACATTTTATGCTCCGGTGGTCGTTTACTTCATCTTCATTACAACGTCCGCTCATTGACCTTATAGAGTCGTGCATGCTCTTTATGTTTTCCATTCTATAACTTAACTGAGGTAATCATTTAAACCAGTTACAAATGGCCCAAGAGGCCCTGTTAGTTCCTTATCTTTGTTCCAGTTCCTGTAAATGGAAAGCTTATACAATAGCTATGGTTAACAATTACTGTTCTAGTTCCTGTAAACATGAGGCCTATACAATAGGTAAGGTTAAAGATGGCTACATATATTTGTTCTGGTTCCTGTAAACATGAAGCCTACATAATAGGTAAGGTTAACATCACCAGATATATGACAATGATTAACATTCTTGGTGAGTGTTATGTAAAAACAACCTAGTAAAAAATTATCTTATCTGATTAGATTACACATTGGTTTAACAATTCTCCCTTTTTAGTCCCATCACTGGGCACCATTGAAAAGAGACTGATTGCTCCATCTTCCTAACACCCACCCTTCAGATGTTTATAAACATTGATCANTCAGTAGTTCCCTGTCACCCTTGAACTGGGGAGCCCAGAACTGGACACAATTTTCCAGATGTGGCCTTATCAGGGCAGAATAGAGGGGGAGGAGAACCTCCTTTGACCTGCTGGTCATGCTCTTCTTAATGCAGCCCAGGATACCATTGGCCTTCCTGGCCACAAGGCCCATTGCTGTCTCATGGTGAACTTGTTGTCCACCAGCACTGCCAGGTCGTTCTCTACAGACCTGCCTTCCAGCAGGTCAATCCCTAACCCGTACTGGTGGATTGGGTTATTCCTCCACAGGTGCAGGACCTACACTTGCCCTTGTTGAACTTCATGAGGCTCCCTTCCGTCCAACTCTCCACCCTGTCCAAATCTTGCTGAATGGCAGCACAACCTTCTGGTATATCAGTCACTTCTTCCAATTTCATATCATCAGCAAACTTGCTGAGGGTACTCCCCACCCCTTCATCAAGGTCATTAATGAAGATTTTAAACAAGACTAGTCCCAGCACTGACCCCTGGGGAATACTGCTAACTACAGGCCTCCAGCTGGACTCTTGTGCCATCGATCACAACCCTGTATTGTTTTGCCGGTTCCCGATCCATCTCACAGTGTACTCATCTAACCCACACTTCTTGAGCTTCTCTATAAGGATGTTGTGTGGCACTGTCCCTGGCTGTGAACATCCATTAGAAGAGGCAGCACAAGGCTCTGAAGATGCTTCAAAGTACAGCCACATCTTCTGGGAACCCTTTTAGTTCCTGTAGAGACATCTGGAGCATGTCATCAGTGAGTCAGCTTCCTCTATGTGCTGCATCAACTTTGGGAACAGCTTGCCTCACTCTTGCCAGGGGACACGAAAGCACACCAAGAAGAAACTGCTCTGTGCAACGCAGCCGTGGCTCCCTCCTCCCTATGGCCTTTGCAGGGGGGTCCCTGGGGCACCAAAGAAAAAGCTTGTTCCTCCTGAAGGTCAGCAATGCCTCCAATTTGAAAAGCATCACACCCTATTACCTGGCATCCTTACAGTCTGCAGTGGAACCAGGTTTTCAGCTGGTATAGTCCCTCTGCTTTACGCTGACACTCTATATCTCCATAGCTGATGTGGCAGAGTGACCCTTTCTGCTGGGACACATACAGAACAAGAAAGGTCTGCTTCTGTTCTCCAGAAGGCCAAGCACTTGCTCATTAAGAGGTGTGGTGGCACGTGCCCCTCCAACATTTCAATCATAGCTGGAAGGCAGGATGAGGCCAGGGATGTTAGGTGCAATTCCAAGCAAGGCCTGGCAGTGGCAGTACTTGAGCAGGTTGGCATCAGAACACACAAGTACCTGTAGTTTCAACTCCAACTGCAGGAAAAATGAGATCTTTATAAACATTCAGCCTTAGCTGAGCTCAGCAAGGAGACATTCTTGTTTGCTGAGTACTGAGATGCTGGGAAGAGTAGCATGGGATTCTGCTCACTGTCTGTCACTACTCTGTGGACAATGCAGAAATAGCTGCTCTGATCAAGACAGGCAAGAGGCAGCCATGAAGCATATTCCTCCACTACTTAATCTGTGGTTCTGCTCCATCACCCTGCTGCAGTGCTGTTGTTGAAAGCTGCACAGCAAGCATCTAACGGGCAACACTTTCAAAGGGCATGTAGAATATCATATCAGCAGCAGAGGCCCATGTATCAGTATCTTCTGTGGTTCCATACCAGCAGGATCCAGGCAGCAACTCAATTGCTGGACCCATCAAAAGCAGGTAGTGGATCTAAGCAGCACCTCTATCCCCTGAAGACTAAGTAGAGATTCCCTGGGCAAAAGCAAAAGAGAAAGGTGCCACCAGGAGAGGTTTCACTCATGAGAACTATAGCTTCCCCAAAGAAAGCTAAAAAATAAGAGAGAATAAAAACCCTGCCCAAGAAAAGGCAGACAGCCCAGTTATTTCACTCTGCTCCAGTCTCACTGCAGCGTTCGTCTGGGCACATACCAATCAAATGCCATTACAGTATTGCAGAGCAGCCCAAACTTCACACGCACCTTGTGCTGCCAAGCACTTGCCAAAGATTGTGGCCCACAGCATGTTTAAGTTTTATTTGCAAGGGAGGGGTGGGCTGCCAGCAGCTATCCCTGTGCCTGCAAGGGACTTTTTACAAGGGCTTGTAGTGATAGGACGAGGGGGAATGGCTTTTAATTGGAAGAGGGGAGATTTAGGTTAGAGATTAGGAAGAAGTTCTTCATTCTGAGGGTGGTGAGACCCTGGCACAGGTTGCCCAGGGAAGCTGTGGATGCTCCATCTCTGGAGGTGTTCAAGGCCAGGTTGGATGGGGCTTTGAGCAACCTGGTCTAGTGGGAGGTGTCCCTGCCATGGCAGGAGGTTGGAACTAGATGCTCTTTAAGGTCCCTTCCAACCCATCCCAGCCTATGAGTCTAAAACAGAGCCCTTAGCACCTTGCCAATTTTCTTCTGTGCTCAGAGTGGGGAAAAAGAGGGAGACTGTTAGATCATTTAGTTCAGGGGTCCTCAAACTTTTTAAACAGGGGGCCAGTTCACTGTCCCTCAGACACTGTCGGGGGCCGGACTATAGTTTGGAAAAAAATGAACGAATTCCTATGCCCACTGCACATATTTTATTAGTAGTAGTGCACAAAAAACAGGAAAAAGAATGCCGTATCCGGCCCGCGGGCCATAGTTTGAGGACCCCTGATTTAGTTGGTGGATCCTTGTTCTACCTTTCAAATCACAGGGTGCCAGCCCAGGGCTTTGGGCCAGCCTCTCCTCTTGAATCCCACCTTGCTGTCACTGTTCTTCTGTAACAGTACCCTAGGAGTGTCCTGAAGCAGCCACCACTGTCACCTAGCAGTGCTCCCAACAGCCACTGTGCAGTAGAGCTGGGACCAGGACAGACAAAACTTCATTTTGCACACTCCTGCTCTCCAGAACTGATGAAGACTACTTTCACCAGAAGAAAACAACACACGCCAGGCTGGACATGATAAACCTGTCAGCAGGAAGCTGAGCTGGAGAGGATGTGGCCACAGCGACTGGACTGCACACAGTGTGAACTGAAAAAGGAGCCTCCTTCACATACAGTATGGGTTAAGGAAGAGCACAGAAAGCTCCAGAGAGGTTATTAACCATAAAAACGTTCTCATCCAAGAAGCTGTTACTGGTGAGCAGGCCACACATACACGGTCACCTCCTAAGCAGAGGATGTGGTCTGGAACAGAGAGGAAGGGTTGGTAAGTGCACACCCAGCGTCATGACTGCAGCTAGTCATGAGGCTAAGGGACTGGACCCAGCAATGACTCTGCTGTAGCACCAGCCTATCCAAGCCTCTCTACCTTCCACCATTCATTGCTCACCAACACACACGTTCATCAATCACAGCCTCATACTCATTCGTGGGCTCTGTTACTGCCTCCAGCTGACAGCCTGGAATACCAGCATGCGTCAGACCGAGCCCAGCACCAAATGTCAAGTCTCGCAAAGTGTCAGAAGGGAAGGCTGCAGACGAGGTAGGCCAAACACACCCAGAGTAAAGGTCTATGCAGAAAAAAAATATAAAAATCAAAGGAACATATCTATCTTTAGTCTCCATTCCTGGAGCTACTCAAAAGCTATCTGAATGTTGTCCTGGGAGACCAGCTGTGGGTGGCCCTGCTTGAGGGGACCAGATAGATCCCAGAGGTCCCCTTCCAATCTCAACTATTCTGTGATTGTGATCTCTTCCTTTTGCGCACAGCACTCTGGATAGCACTTGGAAAACATCAGGATGCTGGTGTTTTCCAACTATGCTGTCAAGACAGGCTCCAAAGGCTTGGACATTTTGTAGGACCTCAATGAGCCTGCAGTCTTCACTTCAGTACCTGTTTAGGTTCCTAGGTAAGGTAGTCCAGTGAGAAAAGCCACCAGCAATACAGGTTGGACAGGGTTAGCTGGAGCCAAGCAGGAGACCGATGATGCATCCTTCGTTGCCAGCTCCATGAGCCAATCCAACACAGTCTCAGTACCTACAGCCTCTTCCACACATGGCCAAGGCAAGTTTGGAAAAGTACTTCAGGTAGCACTTGGGTTTCAGACACCACTGGGCTGAGGCTACACAAACCAGACCCAGCCTTTGAAGAGCTGCCCAGCTCTGCCCTGCTACTGTCCTCCTATAAGGCAGCCAATAATCCAGCACACACAGCTACGAACAGCCACTCGCCTGGAAGCAGCACATCATCTGTGAGAGTCTTTCATTCCCAGCACTGACAGCCCACAGGAGTACAGCAGGTCTGAGGATCTTTATTTCACAGTTATCAATGGCTAGAGGGATGAGTTACACACTGTAGCATCCATAGGTAGGCAGCAAATTGTAGTTAACAATATGGTACTCACTTTGGGTTTAATGACAAGATGCGAGACTGCCCAGCGGTGCTCAAAGTACCAAGGCAGCTCCAACGGCTGGCAGTGAAAACAAGATACTAAACCTGGAAAAAAATGAATTGGCCCAACCAGGGCTTAGGAAAAAAAAAAAAAAAAAAAAAAAAAAAAAAAAAACATTAATGCCAGGGGGGGAAAAAAAAAAAAATCACATTGATGCCAGGGGGGGAAAAAAAAAATTCAAACAGCAGTGAATAAGAATATTCCCAAAGGGGAATCAATAACATGGACAGAACAGAGAGAAGAGGGAGAAGCTCAGGGCTGGACCAGATCACAGCAACATCATTCACTACATGGAGCAATGTGCCCTACACTTGGTGGTGTGTTAAATTAGTCTGTCTTCACTCCTTCCCAGCCAGTTCACAGTCCAGCAGTTAGTTACAGCACTGCATGCAAATTCAGTTAGTGAGAGCAGCCCCCAGCTCCCCACCCCTTGTCATGGACTAGTAGAACTCATCAGAGGCTGGGAAAGCATAAGCACACAACACACATGAGAACAAAGGTAAGCAGCAGCTCTCGCCACCCACACAGCATTGCTTGGTGCCCTGCTTATGCAGCAGTCCCAGACAAAGCTAACAAAGTTGCGTCTCTGGATACACTGACTCTACCCTGTGGAGGACCATGACAGTGAACCACAGCACTCCTCAGGCTGACCTGGACTCAGCTGGCATGTTGAAAACAGAGAGAAGTACTGTAAGGGCATGGACACTCCACAGATAGTTAATAGGGCCTGTAATTCCAGTAACTGGAGAAAACGGAGATCTGGAAAGCAAGAACAAAAGCAGGTAAGTTCCTGTATCCTTTGGGCCACCAAAGAAAAAACACATCATGTGTCTGTGGAGGTTGAACTTCACAGCTTTACACACCCCAGCACTGCACTCAGAAGGGCAGATTTGCTGCTATTGTCACTTAAGAGGCTTGAAGGACAAAATTACTTGTTTGAGGTGGCAGCCAGGTGAGCTGAAGAGCTGGAACTGGCGTACTGGAATCTAGTTTGCTGAGGCATCCATGCCTCCTCTCCAGCACCCTGGCATTTCCTCAAATCTAGCTCATGACTAAGAACGCAACAGTGTCTACCTGCTCCTCTCCATCTAGTCACTAGCTCAGCAAAGGCATCTGCCACACCACTACACATGATCCCAGACAGCTGTCTGCTAGGCAGTGCCAGCCACCTCCCTGGCTCCAGAATACTGACTCAGTGCTTGTTTTCAGTTTATATGTAAGTTGTATAGAATAACATCACATCAGATTTTTAGGAGACTTCAGGTCCTCTCAAAATCCAGAGTTAAAAACAAAGCCCTTTCTCTAAAGCCATTACCTTGTCCTTCAGTTGCTGGCAAAGCTGCAGTGAAACTGTGAAGAAGACAAGGGCATCATTTAGCCATGGGACAACACATTCCACCTTATGGACATGGCTGACTTCATACCGCTGGTTGCCAAACTCACTGGAGTGGGGGAAAGAAAGAGCACAGCTTTACACACAACAGCACAGAACACAGCACTCAACTGTCCTCCATTCTCACAGAAGATGGCAATGCCTATAACCTCATGTTCATTTTGGTTGACAACTCTCACCTCTAGACAAACTCATGGCAATGTATGGGTGGGCTATATCCTGAGAAGTCCCTTATGACCAAGTCATCACAGAAACACTATTATGCACTTGTGCGTTCACAGCCACAGTAAGCAATTCAGCCCAGCTTCTCCACTGAACAGATGCTACAATCAAATCTGCATACAGCCACACAGATCTCATCCTCAGCATACTCCTACACCAGTTACACAATCCTTGTGATGACTATACTTACAACATGGCTCCAGGGTTGTGTAAAATGGACCCTCCAGCAGGCTTGAAGTTCTAGAGGAAAAGAAAAAGGTCATTAGGATTTTGACGCAGTAAACAAACTCTTTAGAAGGATGTTTAAGGTTTGCACTTTCTGTAGTGAGACATCAAGAAATGGCTCTATACTGTATCTGCCTGAATACTTCATTCATCTGGAATCCATGTCACTTGATCTCTTCCTGCTCCTTCATGAAAAAAAATCCTACACAGTGGCTGAGTCCAACTGAGCTCCAAATTTTAGCATCACAAAAATAAGATGAGAAGATCAAGAAGAAAAACAAAACATAGATTTTAGGAAAAATACTCTGCATTTCGTAACACTTAAAAGAGTTTAATTCTGTTTCTAAAGGACATCAAGCTGACCCAAATGCAATGGGTGAATCAGAAAAGGATCCATCAAAACTCCATTCAGAAAACCCAAGATGCTACTTTGATGTAAACTGGATTAATACAATTATTCCCTTCCAGAATTAGGCAAAATTATCAAACTACATTATAAGACAAAGCATTGCTAAAAAATAGTTACTAGCTTTCTCCAGAGCACTGCTATGTTCTTCTGAGCTGTGGCCAAGCTCCAAACTAGATTTAGAGCCACTTTTCTATGTGCAGAAGATCTGAACAGACACTTAACATCAGTTACAGTCATTTCTGCATTATCTTACACACAAAACATTGCACCATTTAGCAGTGCAACCTCCTCCTCGCAGCAGGACACAGGGTGCAGTAAATAAAGAAGGCTCAAGAGTAGGCGTCACCTTGGCTGTGCTGGGCTGCAGCACATGTAGCTGGTAGACAGTCAGGCACAGCTTATTCAGGTTAATATAGAAATTCACAAGGATGTCTGGCGGCAGAGCAGGCGTGAACATTTTCTGGTGAGAAAGTCAGTGAAAGGACCATTATTTCTCATGCTGGGAAATCACTACCTCCATCTAAGCTGTAATACAGTTATCCCACATTACAAGGGACATTAAAGACTGAGCAGCTTGCAGGCAATGGCTGTTCCTCTTGCTGCACTTGATCAGATGGTGTGTGCATGATGGTAAAAGAGGATGAAGTAGTGTTTACAAGGGCAAATCACCCCTGGACAAGATTGCTGGGCAGAGGACAGAACTTACTCTCTGAGAACCAGAGTCTTCATGCCCAAGCCATTTGCTTTCTCACAGGAAGATACGGAGCAGCCAAAATTGTTCAGGGTTTGCACCTACTTCAGCTCTCTCTTTCTGCCTCAGGAGACAGTTCAGAAATCCACTTCCACCAGGATGCAGCAAAACTGGAGAGACCTCATTGCAGCCTTCCAGTATCTGAAGGGGGCCTACAAGAACCCTGGGGAGGGACTTTTTACAAAGGCCTGTAGTGATAGGACAAGGGGTAATGGCTTTAACTGGAAGAGGGAGATTTATATTAGAAATTAGGAAGAAGTCCTTCATTATGAGGGTGGTCAGTCACTGGCACAGGTTGCCCAGGGCGGTTGTAGGTGCCCCAACACAGTATGTGTTCAAGACCAGGCTGGATGAAGCTTTGAGCAACCTGGTCTAGTGGGAGATGCCCCTGCCCATGGCAGGGGAGTTAGAACTAGATTATCTTGAAGGTCCCTTCCAATCCAAACCCTTCTATGATTCTATGAAAATGTCCTACCTGTTGCGTGCTGCCAGACTGTATGGAGATCTAGGCCAGCACATACTTACTGTGAGACCACTGGAGGCAATCTCTGGCAGAGTTAGAGTGGCTGGAGTGGTAAGCCGATTCCGGGCTCTTGAGAGCTGTAACATCACAGCATCCATAAGCTACAAGATAACGTGCAGTACGCTGCTGAGTAGCAATACCTGGACAGCTCTGGATAGCATGCTGCAGAATCCTACAGCCTTTTGTAAGTGCTGTAACAACCACCATAAATACCACCACAAAATGATCGCCCTTCAGGAATTCAGGAATTTGTTGGGAAGGGGTGGCTTCCACATATATGCATTTTAACTGTTACCACTGTCATAGACATGTGTGAGACAGGCCAGTTGTGTTTTATACTAGGGACTGAAGAGAGAACAGCTATTCATTAGAACAGTAAAAAGAGAACATGAGGTCAATTACTGATGCCACAGAAGCATCAACAAACTCATTATCAGCTCTTCTGAAGAGCAGGCATTAAGAAAAACCAACAAGCTCTGTTCTAGTTCTCCCCATTCTCAAATCACATGTACAACAACGGCTGAATGGACTCCTCCCTGTTCATAACCATTTATGAGCTGGAGCACTAGAGAAAAGAACCAGCTCATTTTGAGTCCAGCTCTGCCAGAAACCACAGCTCAAAGGCTCTATTCAGGCAGACTTCCTTTTCCAGAAAAGAAGTGGGAAGGAACATACGCCTGTTAGAGAGCTCATGACTGCCAAGATGAAAGCATTTCATACTACATGTATATATATAATATATACATATAATACATTATTTTTCCCCTTTTACTTCCACCTAAAAGCAAAAAGGAAATAGTTTTATTAGCTAGCTTCTTCCTGTTAGCAGCCCTTGCCCATGTGGAGACTAAAAAGGTTGAGCTTTCTCATGTTTGGTATCATGATGGATTCTAAGGCATAAGTGGAAACTCTGGTAGCTTCAGAGAGCATTTCCAAGCAGAGGGCTGGGCTTCATTCCAATGCAGCAGCTGATCTGTATCAGACCACAGCAACTACTACTAGCAATTGGGAAGTCACTTTAAAATTGTCAGTAAATCACGAGTACTAACTGTAATCTTTTGTTTGCTGATGACCGCCTCATTTCTTCTCTCCTCAAAAGCACTGACTGACAAGGAAGAGCGTGAGCTGTATAACCACACCATCCAAAAAAGACTAAGGGAGATACTCCCAGAACATCATTGCTGTGCAACAGGGCACCAACTGCTCAGATCACCATTCACCATGACATACAACTCCGTTACTGATGCTAAACTGGCAGATTCATATCAAACATGAGATCACACAGATAATTCTTGACACAGACTCAAGCAGGTACAACTGGGGAGTCCATTTCCAGTAAGAGACTTGAGACAGTCACATGCATTAATTGTGTTTAAAATGACAGGTGGGGGGAAGAAAAATGTGCATTCCTACCCAAGCAGTGAGGGCTTTCTCCTCACCTTGAGGACCTCCGAGCCTGTTTTGAACTGGTAGTTTACATCTCTGTTCATAAGCAGGTAAATGGCTTGGTTAATGTGGTTTCTAGCATCCTGGATCTGCAAAGGTATAAATGCAGCCCTATTAAAGAAACACACTCTTTAACACACGCTAGGAAGTAGAGGTTTCCCTGATTATCTCGTTTGCCTAAGAAAATGTTGACTTCTCAAATCATACAGCCGTTTCTCTCTGCACACCAGACACTTGCCAATACAAATCTACCACTGCTGTCCAGATGCAGTATTGGGTTCTTCACTCAAGGACTGGAGATGCAAAACCATCCGATAGCTACAACCTGGATCGTCAATAAAAATTCTGCTTCCCTGAAGGATCAGTGACATGAGGCACTCTCATCCCAGCAGGATTCTGATCATGACTGTTCACGCAGGAATTCTCCCTGTTGATAGTATACAGCAGCCAGGTCCAGCAACAAGAATAATGTAAATTACATCAGTAACAGCAATGAGCAGCAAACACTGATTTCTAATATAGCATCTCTGGCTACCTCCAGAGTCCTTCTAAACGGTAATTGTGGAGGTTGGGAGTTATCTCCAGTATGAAGAATCTGCCATCATGCTGCTTGTGTGGAACTTAACCAGACTAAGAACACAGCGAGCTCAAGCCCCTCTTTAGCAAGACTCCTTGCAGTCAGGAGACAATTATCAAAGCAAGGTTTATAGGTGTATCCCAGTGCTTTCATGGGAGCCAGGACAAATCAGAGGAAGAAGAAAACAGCCCCGGGAAAAAGTGACTTGTGTTCAGTTCCAGGCAGCCGCAAGAAAAATGAATAAAGGCAAAAGGGTAAATCAGAGGGTGCAATAAATGGAAAAGGTAAGCAGGGAAGCCTGTATGAGAGGTGGCTGGTGGGAGATGAATAACACGGTTTGGGATATTTGTGGTTTGATACATCTACACCGCTCCCCAGCAACTCCAAATCCCAGCTCAGCCTTGTAGAGGCCTCTCTGACACAGATCTGGGCGCTGGTTCCTTTGCATCCGGAGCTCAGGGATCACAGAATAGCCCTGCTCTTAGAAAGCACAAGGCACTGGAGGCTACAAAGAGAGAGGTGACAAAGTCCACTGTGAAACTCTGCAGGTACGTGGGCTATGGCATCTCCAAACACCACCACCTCCAGGCTTTACAACTCCCATATGCTGTCGAGCAAGCTAAGTTACCCCAGCAGTATTACCCAACCCAGCAATGCCAATCCTGCGACTATACGGCCTTGCTTCATTCCTATTCCCCCTTGATTTTGCTGTTTTCTAATGAAGTTCCTCATAACTTGTGTGCCTGCACTTCTGTGCCTCAAAAATATACCTATACTACAATTTCTTACCAATGACTTTGCACAGAGAAACAAAACTCCAACTGGCACCACTCACTGAGGGAAAAAATTCACAATACTTTGAGATGCTCATTTTTAATCCAGACAGGACAAAGATCTCCACATAATCTCTGTAAATGCTTTCGTACAGAGTCCTTCAGGCACTCACATTCCACATCAGAACAACATGAGAACATAAAACTCTTGAAGGTAAAGGAAGGTGTTTTCCATAGAAGATGGTAGAAGCCTATCAACCAGGCAGCAGTGCAATCAGCCACAAAATAGGATGCGCTGCTGAGTGTTATCACAAAAACTTCCTTGCCTTGTTGCGAGGCACAAAAAAACTCTGTGAAGTTTGGCATTAACATCTCAAAGGCACAATTTTCTAGATTTCTACACAGCTACCAGGCAGAGCTGCCAAAGCAGCCGCTGGAAACTGCACTCAATACCAAATGCACTGATGACCCAGAAAAGTCTGAGCCACGGCACAGTGCAGCACCCGGAATACACCCTTCTCCACCCTATTCAGCTGTGACAAAGTAACTGTGGGACACTACACGTTCAAGATCAGGCACTAGATCAGGTCTTGAAACCAGGTACCTCCCAGCAAAACGGTGGGAAAGAGATTCAATGGAATAGCCACATCCCTTTGACTCCTCAGCTCAGGCAACTCAGCCATGCTACAAGAGTACAATGCAGCAAGATTTGATCTCAGCATAAAGAAGTGCTTCCATAAGAGAATGAGAGCAAACTACTCAAACCTCTGAAGCTGCTCTTTGCCCTGCTAGCCTGGGTTTTACAAGCAGACATGCAGCCAGTACTGCACAGACACCCTAAGCACTCCTTTCGCAGGACTGTGACTGCAGCTTGCTGGTGTTCCAGGAACAAGCAGAACCCACCCTCTCCCAGCACCGTAACTGAGTTTAATTGCACGTTTCTTACTTTAGCTTTTACCACTGGAGCTAATGTGGGATGGACATAACCTTCTCACTCAGAAAGCAAGGGACTACGGCTACTGCTTGGGAGGCATAGACATTACAGAGGGGTCGGCATCCAAAGTTCACAGTACCTGCTGCAATTTCCACTGCTTGTCTTCCCGAAATGCAAAGTGCAGGAGCTGATTATTTCTGGGCATTTTCAGATTAATGTCCTTGAAGAAAGAAACAAAGATGTGAGAGCAAGGAATCTCCATCTGCAGAATGTGGGACTGCCAGCCCCACTCCAGTCTGTCTCCCAGACCATCTTAGCAAGCTGCTTTCAGCAGTCCTGGCGTGGCCAGAACCTCAGCCCTCCTACAGGAAGATGCCAATACAAAGCATAAGTTGAAAGGCATTTGGTGAGTTGGTATCCAGGCAGGACATGATCTCATCTCAAAAGGCCCCTGAGGAATTTGATATTACACAACAAAGGTGTTAAAGGCAAGGAAACCCCAAGGAAGTTGACTCCACCACTCACCACAGAGTGGTGGGGGTGGGTTAGATGCTGGGTCTTGACAAATGTCAACAGTTGCTGAGATGTTAACGATTTAAGGCCTATTGGGGAAGGCTGACAAGCACTTATTGATCACTGGTAAAGCATAATAAGGATGACCTATCCCTTGAGGCCATCAAAGTGTAGCTCCTACCCCTTGATGGTAGTACAAAGCAAGAACTATAGTAAGTACTCACAGCTTGACACAGGGCATCTCCTTGCAGTGTCAACACACCTTTCACCTGGTCTGTGCTGGAAGGAGAAGAGAGATCTGGGCAACAAGTCACAGAAGGCAAAAGACACTGATTGAAACTGCCCAACACCGCCCCTCCCTGTCCCATGTCACTTCCCAAGTTCCCCTCCTTTTAGGGGCCAGCTGGGGGATACAGATGAACTCTATGCATGCTTGCAAGTCCGCAGCTCTTGGCCTGTGACCGGTTGTGATCATACTCTTTATGAGCCACCTCACCCTAACCGCCCTGCCTAACACATGATGTTCATTCCTGAACCCATGCTTATTTCATGTTTGATCGCAGGTACAAACAGCTCTTGCAGGCACAAACACAATATATTAGGTGAATTACTGACATTAGAATGCAACATGGTTCATATGGGAGTTGAAAGCTACAAATTCCCTCCCACCTTCCCTCCCAAAATGGGAAAAAAAACCCTAAATAAAAAAAAAACCCACCCCAAACCCTTTAAAAGGCCCTGCAGGATGGCTCACATCAGCAGTAGGGGAAGACTGAAGCACCTGGTTCCTCAAGAACTCAGTTTAGCCATACCTGACATTTTAATACGCTAGATGGAGACTCTTCAGATCAACACTTTGGAAGATCCAATTTGCAACAACAATGAATGGAAACTATAATCAACTTTAATACTTTAAAATCTGAAGAATGCAACCTTCAAACTCAATACGGAGTCACCGCACTATTCTATAAAACGCTGGTTTTAAGGAGTACTAAGGCCAGGTCTACTACTTTGCAACAAGGTTGTGACCTCTGCCAGAGTACAGCTATTCAGACCAAGGTCTGCGCTGAAGATGAAAGAAACAACAGCTAGTTCAGAAGAGCTGCATTTCCACAGCACCTTCAGCACAGGTCTCAGTTTGCTCTGTGTTAGGTAGATGTATTATTGCTATTTTTGGGAGATTAGGACAAAGGTTAAGATTTATCCAGAGTCAGAAACTGGGCCAAGAGCACTCAAGTCAGTCTGGTAACTGCAACTCCCCAGAATCAGAAAAATGCCCCTCAGCAGAACTGTCAACAACAGCGCGCTGATGCGACACACCTGCACATGGTCAGGAATCAATGACTGTATCACAGGTATCAGCAAGAAACAGCTCAGCTCTGGCTAAGGCAGCGCCTGGAACATGGCTACAGTTTGTTACATTAATAGCCCTGAGAGAGTGTGCGTTTGTTTTCCTTAAAGCAAAATCTCACATTAAAGAAAGCCTCTTCACGCTGGGGGTGCCTTCGCAGCAGGCGCTCGAAAAACTCTGCAGCCCTCTGCTACCGCGAGAAGCTCCCAGCACAAACAGGAGCGTGGCTGGGAGCAGGGGCAGAAGCCACCCCAGCACAGCCTGGCATCAGTGACCTGCCGATCACCACAACCACTCACCCCAACGTGCTCAGGACAAAGTTCTCTTGTTTGACGGCTCCTCCCAAGCCACCCGTGGGCAGCGTGAACCGGTGAGAGGCCTCCTGCCAAGAGAGGACATAGAGAGTGCTGGAATATCCACCTGGGCCCAGCACAAGCCAGGAACAAAGACAAGGGAAGAGCAGAAATGCAGATGCTGGCAATTAGCCGAACACAGAGCAGTCACAACCCATCTAGCAGAGCACACGGATTTTCCTTAATCCTCCTGTGGTGCAGGTGCAGCCCCGGAGAAGGCTCAGTCCACGCACCTTTTCGTGAAAGGTGTTGAAAATCCCATGCTCCAGCTTCACGCCCCAGAGCCAGGCAAGGTGGCCAGTACCCAGAGGGGTTGCCAAGCTGTTTGCAGCAGGATCGGCACTCCCAGAGCCCGACCCCGCGTGTCCTCAGGCGCTGGGATGCTGCCCCTTGCTCAGTCCACTAACTGTGCAAGTACTGCCAGTCCCTTACCCACATGGGGAGTCTGGAGTGAAAACCAGCCATCTTAACTGGTTATACAGGCACCATTAAAACTACAATAAATTCTTCAAAACAGGTGCTATATCTACAGATATTGCAGGTTATTGTCACCCGCTGCTGAGTCACATTCTGGATGAGCACTATGGTGCTTCTACCTCCTTTGGCACCCTCTCCTCATCTCTACATTTTTGCCCCTGCTCTTGCATCACCCACAGATGCCCACCAAGACCTCACAGCATTAAGGGGCTGAGGATGCTGAGGACTAACCTGGCAAGAGAGCAGTGAACTCTCAGGCACACAATCCCCTTTGGCCAGTTGACCACCCAGCAGCCCACGCTCAGGCTGGTGAAAGTTGCTGTAAGCCTTGTTCAACTGAACACGCCTCCAGAAGGGGCAGGCACCAGAAGAGAAGTGGGCGTATCAAGGGAAGGATGGTTTTGAATGAGACCCCATGCTACTAATAAAGGCACAAGTAGTAGTTTGTCAGCTAAAGGCTCTCATACTCGTGTTTCCACCATCACATGACAGTTACAGGCAGACCCAGCTTCTCTGTTTCAGGAAATACTCCTATCACAGGCCAACACCTGGCAGAGAAGCCTGGCTGCCTCCAACTGCCTTTTCAAAGCAGCTCTCTCAGCAAAGACAGTCAACAGTGGAGCAATCTAGTAGAAATCAGCATTATTTTGAGTCCCTGAGGCCCGAGGGCAAGCAAACACTTCAGACAGTGCTGGACATGTGTGATGGATTTTTCCATGCACCCTCTACCAAGAATTTTTTCCTACAGGGGAAATCTACTACCACTGCTCACACAGCAGAGCAAACAAACTCACAACACAGAAAATGGATGAAGTAGATGAAGCTTACCTTCAAAATGTCCTGCAGCTGTTTCAAAACAGCATGGACCTCTTCTTGTAAAAGCCATTTGAATTCTTCTTCCTGTGTTACGGAAGATAGCAGTGGAATCAGAAGTCAAACACTGGAAATAAATCCCTTAGACACAAATGAAAACTATTTAAGCTCTAAGTATACTGCTCTATCACACGCTAGTCTAAGGAAAAGGTTTCTTCCTGATTTGTTGAAAGGCCTTATGTTCCACTTCTCCGCCCCAGCCAAATGAATTGTCCCCATTTTTGCTCTGACTTTAAGAAAGCAGCATTCATATAAATTAGGAGAGGACAGGCATCTAGGTGAGTGAATTTCAGAGCAAAGTACAAATCCTGCTGCTTCAAAACCTGCCATCAAGATGCTGAGGTGGGCTGACTTGGCTGGCTGGCTGCCAGAAACCCACCCAGCCTCTCCTACTGGCCCCCTCAATAGGACAGGGTGGGGAAATAAGATTACAAGATTGTGGGTTGTAAAGCCAGGGAGAACCCTTACCAATTACAGTCATGGGCAAAACTGACTCAGCTTGCAGACAAATTTGTTGCCAATTAGACAGTGTGAAACACAGACAAAAATTAAACTGCTCCTCCTTCCCCCAGGGGCATTTTACCAAGCAACAGCAGCCTAAAAATGCAGCAAGCTGACTTGAGAAGTGGGCAGGGGGAGAGAAAGGCTGAAGACTTGAAATCCTTTGGGCAAATTCAGTAGCAAACAAGTTCAGATCTGATGACATGCCTCCTCAGCCAGTTGTCTGCTGCACAGGAGTCTGCATAAGGCAGGTCCTCAAAGCACAGCTGAGCATCCCTGTTAAACCACCAAGACACCATGTAGAAGATCATCAGAGAAGTGGGGGCAGAAGCAAGCGAGGGACAAAGGAGACTGACACTTGCTACCTTGAAAGAAAGGAGAAATTTTGCATGTTGAAAGCACTGGAAGGGAATAAATTGAGCAAGTTGCCCACAGAAAAACTAGAAAGGTGTGGTCTGCTCAGAAATGTAAGCCTATGATTTCTCCACTAGACAGTTCCCGTTCACCCCGACAAACACAAAGTAACTACTCCCTGATGTGTCATCACCTTATGCAAGAGTAATCTGAACAGAGCAGGACAAGGACCATTCTGTTTCAGCAAACGTTCACCCAAAGCAGGTACACACAACAAACCTTGGTAAGATTCTCTGTCATCCTTCAGTGTGCATGCAGGACCACTGGTTTTCACCATTTAATCTGGATCTGGATTTCTGGGCATCTTACTGAAATACTGGATTCCTTGCTTTTTCATTCTCTGTAATACTTGCACCCCTCCAGGTTCCCAAAGGAAATGAGGTAGGTGAAGCAGATACCTTTACTGCCTCCTCCACCCCGCTGTCACCACGCGACGCTTCAAATCATCACTGGTGTCTTACATCCCCCAATTAACAGCCAAAGATTTCAGACCAAGTCAAGTTCATTCTCCACGTTTGTGCACTACACAGCTGTATTTCTGAGGAGTGCTAGTCACAGCATTCCAAACCACATTAACTTAGAAAAATACGATTTTCCATTGAGGCTTTCCACCTAGCCTAGATGCATCTCTAAAACTCCCTCCATAGATGGGAATTTTTAACTTCTTGCAGCTGATGATCCCAGAGATGTCTGCAACATCAGCCTTCCTACCTGTGCCTTCCTGCCGCTTACTAGGTCTGGTCTCCGTTAAGCAGCGTGCTGGGCTGGCTGGGAAGCAAACCAAGGTCAGGTAGCACGTCTCGCTGTTCCCCGTGAGCAGGACTGCCTGTAGCCCTCACCCGAGCTGCACTCACCCGAGGCCCGCGCCAGCAGCGGCGTTAACCGCAACGCACCCTCGTATTGCTCGGGGGCTGAACATCCAAGGGGAGAGCACTAAGGCGGCTAGAGGGGGGGTCTGGAGGTACCCGCGGCCTGCTGGGCCGGAGGGCAGCACGGCCACGGAGACCGGGACCGGCCTAAAGCCTGTCCCGGCCGGGCACCCAGGCACGGCCCCGCAGGCCCGCCGGAACAGGGCCCTCACGGAACGCCCCATGCTAGGTGCCAGTGGCAGAGAATGGCCTGGCCGCCGCCCGGGCCCAGCCAGCGGGATCGGGGCCGCGGGGGTCCTGGCAGG
>VZZY01023151.1:0-12995 GCA_013400335.1 Eurystomus gularis | reverse complement strand
CAATGGGGGCGTGAGGCCAGGCGGGCGGGCGGCGGGCTCTCCGCGCACCTTCCAACGCTGCTGGGGCCTGGTCCCGCTGCCGCCGGCCCGCGCTGCAGGGCAGGGGCTCGGGGGTTCCTTTTCTGGACCCGCACGGCTCACCCCCACAGCTGAGCGAAAAGAGCCGCGCGTAAGAATCCTCGAGTTTGGGTAAAGACGTGGAGGTCTCCTCGGTTTCTTCTCAATTTTGAAATAGAATTAGATTTATG
Source organism: Eurystomus gularis (assembly GCA_013400335.1). Classification (NCBI taxonomy): domain Eukaryota; kingdom Metazoa; phylum Chordata; class Aves; order Coraciiformes; family Coraciidae; genus Eurystomus; species Eurystomus gularis. The sequence goes on along the minus strand of VZZY01023151.1, from coordinate 12,747 downwards.
GTGGCACTGAGGTGTTTGCGTTGAAGCTGGTGCAGTGTGTGCCCGGGCCAGCAGCACCATCTCCAGGGGAGTGAGGGGCGCTGTGGGAGGGAAGATCTTGGTGGTTCACAGAGCAGGGAAAGCTGCTGATACTGACCTCTCTGACTTGGGGGCCTCCCTCCATTGCTTTTAATCATAGTGCTAAAATTGAGTTTTTCCTTAGTTCAGCACCTGCAATTCATAAAATTAACTAAATTTAAATTGACTAAGTTAACTAAAGCACATCATTAATCAGTACTAGCCCCTTATGCCTCAGTTCACGAACATCAAGCAACCACTATTCAACAGCAAACACTGCCTGGATCATAAAGCAGCAGTATTCTGGAACTCCAGAACATTTGTTATGGGATCTTCTTCTTGGAAAACCACACTCACTGCTGAATTAATGCTCAAAAACCCCCAAAGCTATAAGGAAGGATGCTCCAAACAGAGCAATGGGGCCACCAGGCTCCCAGCACTTATAACACAAGAAGTCTTAAGCACTAGAAAGTTCCTGGACCTCCAGCTCTCAGCATTCTTTGCTTTAAAACTGCCTCCCTCCTCCTCTCAGCCCAGGCCCACAAAGCCGTCTCTGCATAGGCTGGGACTGATCCAAGCTCATCCTTTGTAGTGCCTCGCTGACAGGATCGGGCTCCTGCAATGACCAGAGCACTCCCAGGGTAGGTACTGCTGTTTTCCAGCAGCTGATTCTTCAATGTTTTGAGGAACACATGTTATTTCTTTAATGCCACAGTCCAGGTTTGACAGGCTTTAGAAACTGCCACAAGAACATCGTGTTACCAAGAAAGGTTTTATTCTTTTTGCCAGTAGCTTTGTTAATTGCACAAAAAAGAAAAAAAAAAAAATCTTCGTTTTTTGCCATTTAAACATTTTCACACGTCCTATTCTGAATGACAAACAAAAACAAGGCAAAAAAATTCACAACCTTAATCAACTATAGGATCTATAATTGAGGAAAAAAAGAAACTGCTTTTCTTACAAGCTTTTCACAAGTGTCACATTTTCTTTTTAAAAAGGAGGGAGTCAAAAAAAGCAAATTGCTAAAACAGAAATCCTCATAAAAAGGAACTTTACAGAATTGTCAACAATATTAAGACAACATTGACTAGCCAGTTTTATTAGAGCATCTCTCAATCCACAGCTTCCCCCCCTTCCTTCCCCCAAATCTCAGGCCTAGGAACAGATTTAGATCCATGTTCAGAGGCTACAGACATAATTACAAGAACTTGAGTGAGACTGACATGAGTCGGTCTCAAACGGCATCTGAAACAGTCTGGTTTTCACTATTTCCATCCCTCCTGCTCCCTTCACACCCCCATCAGAGCTCTGGGTCTCCTTCTGCTCCTCCCTGTACAGCTGGGCAGCCCTGCACCCTCCAGCCGCTTTACACCCACTGGCCTCCCCAGAAAGCTGCAGTCACTTACGCAGGATAAATTACAGTGTTCACCTAGTCTGCGCTTGCCACTCCCACAGCAATAACCATCTCCATTTCGAGAACTACAGTACTTCTGGAAAACAAAACCTGCAGATGTGAGTTGCCCAGGGAGTGGTTCTCCCTCTCCCAAAAACGGTTCTTTGAATTCACTACGAAACACACGTCACAGGACTAGAGAGCTCCTTTTGCATTCCCACTCTCTCCAGAGGCACCATAAAGTAAAAAGGGAGGGAGATCCCCCATTACCTTTGCTTAGACCCATTCTCTCTGGCCCAGGAGACCTCCACAGGGACAGGTCACGGACACTGCTGCACCGGCTCAGCACAGTTCCACACTCAGCTGGACCCGAGACAGCACCTCCTCCTTCCTCCCAAAAGATTTCTTACCCTACAAAACCTGTGGTCTTGTGTCCTGCCCCTAAACCACAATTTCCCTGAGATGCCCTCAATACACAATTCATGTAAGCGATGTCTTAACTGCAGCATGTTTAACCAAGGACTTTTGATGCTAACAGCAGCGTTCTTCAGGATGTGGGAAGCACAAGTGTGTCAGAAGCAAGCTAATGGCTGATTATCCTGGGGAGTTAGATGTGCCTTTAACATGAAGATACTCATGCAGGACGGCAGCTGCACTGCCAAAGAAACGCGTATGTGTAACTAGTATTGTTCACAGATACCACTGACAGAAGGCAAAGTGATGTCTAACAGGTCTATCACTAGATGTTCACCAGGGGACATAATGCGCAACACAGTATCAGCCCACAAATAGCGACCAGAAGTGAAATATTCAACCAAGTAACATTTACAGCATTAGACGTTAGATGTCGTGATTAGTAACAAGTCTCTGATACTTCCTCTCTTTCCTAACAAGGTGCCCCTGGCCCATATGCACATGCTGCACAAAGCAGGATCAGTACGAAATCCTAAACCACAGGAAGATTTCTCTACACAGCCTTTAAGTTCCTAGAAAAAAAAGATGGTGGGAGGAGCAGACCTCATGGATTTAAAGGAACATGGTCTAAGTTGAGTTTGCTTTCTTTCCTTTCAGAATCCCAATCCAAGGGAGGAGATTGTGCCACTGAGAAGTGATTTTGGCCAATAAAGTTTCTTACTGGCGTTTTCCTAACTTTCAATCTAAAATGCAAGAACACTCCTAAAAGGCTAATACTGAGAACAATTTTTTTAAAACCCCAAACACCATGCTTTGTGCATTTTTAGAGAAACAGGCATCCTTTGGCCTCCAGATTGCTCTGCTATCAATGCTGAGAGCACGTCCACTCTCTAGCCTCGGCCTCTCACCTTTCTAGATTAAAGCTTGGCAGTGGTCTTAGCCTCCCATTTTATGTACTAGTCTTCGTAAAAGTTGGTATCTGGCCACAAGCAGAGTCACAGGCACAGGGAAAAGTCTCGTGCTGTGCTAGAGTTGTACATGGAGTAGTAACACTATGAAAACGTATGGAAAATTCGACATGTATAAAGATCTGATCAGTACACAAAAATATCCCTGTGAGGTAGGTAATCATCACCCACCTTTGAAGATGGGCAAACAGGCTAAGAGATAAAATGACCATGCAAAGGCCAGAGAGAGCGTGTGGAAAAGAGCTCAAGAGTCTCAGACTCTTGGCTCTATGATCATTCTTCTCGCCCCTTTCAGACTCATCACTTTGCTTGTGAAATTGCCCCAATCCACCTCTACTGTTGTAATTATTGACAGGAGTAAAAAAACCAAAAGCAGCAAGAAGCAACGCAACCTAAGCTAAGGCCAGGAGCAACCTTAAGGTTTGCTCCTTCCCCAAATAAAACACCTCTGGCCCAGTTTTAGGCTGTATGTTCCTCTTACTGTTTTCTACACAAACGTATTGATCTCCCATGCTGTTTGTGGGAAGGGCAGCTGGGATTAGCCTTTTAGGAGGCTCATTTACACTGGCATTCTCTCGTTTTCAGTAAGGTTTGTGTTCCCTAAGCTACAGCTGTCTGTACAGGGGAAGACATGGATGCAATCTGTTGTTCTTAACAGTACAAGGAATTCCTCCATCAAGGTGCTGGGAAGGTGGAAGTTTAAAAAGGAACAGAACCATGACAGCATTGCATGCAACCCCATTACCTTCTGGAATCACCTTTCTCCTCCATGGGAGGTGCTTTGTTCTCTAACAGTGGCTGATTAACAGGAATACTCCTCACCTTACTTGGGACCAAAGACTTTAGAGATGTTCACAGGTAGATGGGATGTATGTCACCTGTCCCCTTGATGCAGAGAGTCCAACTCACACATTATTTCACAGCAAAGGAGAAAAGGAATTGTTAGAAACAGCATCTTGGACAAGCATACAAAGAGGAAAATAAAAGCAGCCAAGCAGTTCTGTTCTGTTCCATGACTGTCAGTGCATGGCATGGATTTTTCTAATTAGACTGCAACAATCCGAGCCCTCTCCTCCCCCCTTCTGCCACCAGGAGAAGGCTCACCGCAGCAGCTGCCTCCGTGGCAGATCTCAAAGTCTGTTTATAAAAGGAAATGGAGAGACAGAGATGGACTGGTCCAGAGTTAAAACCCAGTATCATAATAATATTAATCAATAATCATAGTATTAACAGTAAGAACGGTGCTGCCTAGTGGATGTAGGCCCTGTACACTGCAGACATGTCGTTGTCTGATTGGTCCAATGCTTTTGCTCGTTTGTAGACCTAGAGAAGAGAAATTAGAAAAGGATCAGTGCCCGCTCTTGCGTGAAGCCTTTCCACAGCAGAAAAATTACTTTGCTGACCACTGCAAAACAGAGAACTGCCGAGTATGTCAAGTAATTAGAGCAGCGCAGACCCAGCACACACCAGGTCTTGTTGAGGCCATCTGTGTTTACTGAGGTGGCATTCTAAGGCCTTCTGCAGTCAAAACAAATCCAATTCCATCCAAGTCAAAATGTATTTCAATCGCTGCTCCCTTGCTTAGAGATGATGTAATTCTTAGATTTTTGCCTCTTCTGGACAAATGGCTCTATCAAAGAAATGTTGAGTAACACAGATCTGAACATTGAATAGCTCTTACCTCGTTGGCAGCAGCTGCCATGGGAGTTGGGTGGTTGACAGAATCACCCAGTGCAATAGCTAATCTAAGATCCTTCTGTATGTATTTCAGGTAGAAATCAGGCTTAAAGTTTCCTTGCAAGATATCTGTTGAGAGGAATGCAGGTAGAAAATAAGCACAGCAAAAGTAAACTAAGCCTACGATGCAAGAGCATGCAATTCAATGCCAAGTTTCCCTCTCCCATGCTGATCACCAGGAACACTGCTTTGAGCTCTTCTGTTTCTCTGCTCTCTATCTTCATGTGGCCACAGCAGGTAATGTCACTACTGCCCACTGGCAAAGCAAGCTTGCATTTCTAAGCACCTTGCCCTCCATTTCGCTTATTACAATGCCCCAAGGAAACCTTCCCTGTGAACTCAAGTCTTAAGCAGGCTGTAGACAACGCAGGGCTTGGGGGGGGTGTTTCTCAGAAACTATGAAGGGGAAGGAATGGAACTCAGCTCTTCGTTTCCAGAATGCTTAAAATAGCCAGAATTCCAGGCTGACAAAGATGAGACAGTTATTTTCTCCCTTCTGCCATTATCTGAAATGCTGCTAGGTTGTGTCAAACATCCTATAATAAAACAACATAAGAGAACTTTACTTTGGCACTTCTGGTCCAGGAAGATGCTGGCAAGTTGTCCCTGATTGAGGATATCCAGAAGGGTCTGTTGGGACTGGCCAGTCACTTGAGCCAGAGTCAGTCCTTCTGCTATCGTTGCCATGAAGCTGCCTTGGACCATGTTCACAATCAGCATCATCTTGGCAGCATTGCCTACTTCACCTGGGAGTGAGAAATACCACTGGCCACTCCTACAGAAGAGACACAGCAGCCTCGCTCCCCCATCCCACACAGTATTAACACTACCAGACTCTTCGTATCAAGCATTTGGCAGCTCTCCCTTCTGCTGAAAGGCTTCAGAAAATTTACCTGTTTTTCCAAGCACTCAAAGGAAGGGAGAAATTGTAACAAAGTACGATTTAACATAAAAAGCATTGCAGATCCTCCCAAATGAGTTGGTATTCAAAACAGAAAACTCAGGCTTGAGGCTCTGACTTCGGCCAGGCTCCAGAAGAGCAGGCCAGTTTCCCATACTGCCGAAGGAGACAAGAAATGGATGGCACACATGCCTCTCAGACTCCTCACTGGAATTCCCAGTCCTTACACTAAGAAACTGCTATCAGGCCCTTTGCGTTTCAGTTACCTAGAAAAAAAGAGGTCTTCCCCATCGCTTGAAAGCAGCTACTGCAGTCCTCATATAAACCCCGGTCGCCAGCTGCCAGGATCACAAGCATCCCATCATTAGAGAGCTGCTGATTTCCTGAGACTGGTGCTTCCAAAAAGCGACCGCCCCGGGACACTATCACCTGGAAAAAGAGCATCACTGGTAAGCTGTGCATGAAGAGCACGCATTGATTCTGAGTAGGCAGCACAGCAAGAACATTGTTCAGGGCACTCCTGTCCCTGAGGACAGAACTGTAAACAAGAGTAAGTAGCTCAGACATATAAACCAGAGAGGAAAGCAGAGGAATCTCAGAAGATTGACTGTTATGTTATTTTCCCCCCTTTTCCCCAAAGTGGAAATACCTTTGACAGATCTCTTCAGTGACAGGTTTACTAATGCGTATGACTCTTTCCTCTCCAAGTTCATATTACACACCACTACACTACCAATGTCAGCTTCAAACTTCAACAAAACCAGCTCCCCTTCCCCACACAGCAACACACACTGCCTTTAGGGCAAAGGCTAACAATCAAGATGCCAAAGAGGAAATAAAAGATATCGTATCAGAAATAATCAGAACGCTTGGACAGTAACCCTCTCTATAATATTTCTACGAAATAAAGCATAAAGGCATTCTTCTCCTCCAAACACAACACTTAAATTAAGCAGATTATGCATTTTATCAATTTAAGGACAGTTATTAATCCAGACAGCACTTTCTCCTCCAGTTTGCTACAGAGTACCAGTATGGCTATAAATACTTCTTAATGGATCAAAACTTGGCTGGCAGTTTGCACTGGTGCCAGCTAACAGCCCTGCCAAATATACAGGCTTTGCTGTTATCACCATCTCACCCAACCTTGTTTGCTGGTCAAGATTTGACAGTTTGTTTTGTCTTATCAACCTGGGACTTGAGTATCTCCTAAAAGGAGCCCCAAACTCTTCAGAAGCATCTTTAGTATCAACAGCTTAGCATCAGAAGCAACAAGAACTGCAGGACCGCTGCTGAATCACATAAGCAGTTCAGGTCAGTGGGATTACCTGGGCCAGCTCTGTGACTGTGTCTGCATCCACAGTGGACATATCCACATAACACTTCCCCGGGCGTATCCCCTGCAACACTCCACTTGGACCAAGTACCAGCTGTGGGGAACAGAAGAGCGGTAAAGCAATAGGGTGTCTGCAAAGAAACTCCAATCCTGCAGAACAGCAGTCTGAGCAAGCCTGGCACTGCAGTGGTAGACTCCAAGAAGGATATCAAAACTCTGAGGATTATTTTGTTAAAGTATGATTTTTGTTGGGACATTTATTTTTACATAGCTCTGCTGCCCAGCATCTACAAGGATGCAGGCTACCATGATTAGTAGGAATCAGAACTGGAATTCAGGGACTCTATCTTGTAGTCTAGCTGGTGGAGGAAAAATAACAGCTAATCCTTACATCCTTTGCTGCTTTTGGATCAGATACACAGGCAAAGGTGATGTCACAGGTGGAGACAACTTCAGCGGGGGTTCTTCCCAGTCGTGCCCCCTCCTGGATGAACAAATCACACTGCAAAAGTCACAAATCCAAATGTAAGAAAAATTCAGTACAGAGCAAATAGGTTCTCTAGCACTGGAGTGAAAAACTCTGCTGCCAGACCCAACTCAATAGGAGTCAGGCATATTAATGACATGGCGACTGGGCTGTCCTCTGTCGGCTTGTCCACACACACAAGGGGCACTTGTGCAGCTTTTCTGAAATCCCAAGTGAAGAACTTTAAAAGAAAGACACAGGAAAAGAGAGTGCCCAGGTGAAATGGTAAAAGATTGGATGTTGTGAGTTTTGGAGAGATGAGGGGAAAAAACGGTAAACAGACATAGAATGTGTAACTGGACAGCGAACAGGGAGATGCAGAGCTGAGATGGACATGTTCTAGTGAGCTGCTGCTTCAACAACTTAGCTCCTTCTTACCCCATCCCTTCATACCATCCATGTTTCGCAGTTAAAAAAAAAAATACATCTTTAATTCCCTTTTAACAAAGCAACCACAGTGCCCTTCTTGCCTTTGATCTTCCACAATACCATCTGACTGCCACCTCTCCCCCAGTTACCTACTTTGTTACGCTACAAAGAGTAACGCTGCCTAGCATGTAAGTGCAATAGAAGCTCCATTTTCACTTTCAATACCTCCACAAAACCCTTCTCAATGCGGTCTTATGACACAGCAGGTTTTCAACAGAACCTTTGTTACTGCAACATGAACAGCACAACGGATGTGTAAATGAAGCTGCAGCCAAGCAGTGCCTCTTACCATACCACTCCAAGGATCAACTCCCCAGCACTTGGTCTTCTTCAGCTCCACGACACAACTCGGCTATTAACATCAGAAGTATCTCCAGAGGCACTTTACATTGCCTTCCTCACCACATATATAAGGTTGTAATTTTTCTGTGTCTCTTCACCATTCATCTGTACCTTAAGCACGTGCCTACCTTCTCGGCAGTCCGGTTCCAGACAGTGACAGTGTGACCCATCTTTAGCAAGTTGGAGACAATGCCACTTCCCATCAGGCCAAGTCCCAGAAATCCTATCCTGAGGGGAAGAGATAAACACTGATGCAACAGAAAGCAATTGGTGTCAGCCTCTCATGGTCTTGGAAATGATGAAGAGCAACCCTGGAGCATCACACCAGCTAAAAAGTCCCCAAACCACAACAAAACCAAACATGTTCTTCAGCAGCCACAGCTCGAGCAGGCAGCTACTGAGCTTTAAAAGCAAGCTAGTATTATTTTGCTTATCAAGCACCCCTAACAATTTCCTGAAGAAAGTCTTTAGTCTGCTTCAGAAAATTACCTAATTATGAAAGGTCTGGGTGGGGTTTTTTTGGTGGGGGGGGTGTGTGTTTGTTTTTATTAAAATTGCTGCTCTTGTGCTTTCTTGAAGATGAAGGGAATATTTAATTAGAAAAGCACTTGCTGATCTCTAATCTTCTGATTTTTAAACTAAGTCACACATACAATGACTTGCTTACACAACTGAATGAGACATTAAAATAAAGCCTGGCAACGACTACTGGGCTAAGTACCATGCACAGACCAAAGACCCAGTCACTGCTCTACAGCTGCGATTTTGGACAGGCACAGAAAGTATTAGGCTGGTACAGGTCACCAGGAGCAGCAATACAATAGTCCAAGGCACCAGCTGCCTTCCCCTTTACTCCCCGTGTCCTCTCAAAGCTGGCAAGAGTTTTTCTCCCCTCCACACTTCAAGAAAGACAACATCCAAACAAGTTCCACCCCTACAGTTACCTGCAACAAGAATTCCTTCGCAGCCATTGCTGCAAGGATCCTTTCATACATCATGCAGAACTTCATACTGAAACCACAGCTCTAGTGGGAGATTCTGAGGTGCTCACCTACACGTCTGATGGAACTTCACGACGAAATCTGCCTGGCAATTCCCCTGTTAATTCTTCAGAATTAGCCATACTACAGATGCGCTGTGGCTTTTGCAAGCCACCTGCACTCCCCCAGCTAGCCATGCTGCCTTTTGTCAGAGCAAACTCATTTATGTCAAAGCAAATCACTATAGGTTCCTTAAACAGCCCAAGCAAGGTCCGCCTATTTTCAAGTTTCCAAAAAAGAGGAGATACTCTTTTTCTTGCCATCCACCTCTGACCCACACTTTCTGCAAGACTGTTTTACCTGAACAGCTTCATTGTTATTTTGGTTCTCCTGGAGTACAGCTGAGAACTGACATTCCATGAGAACGACCCCAACGGCAAACAGCAAGCTGCAGCCTGAACTCAGTTTGAACAAAGCGGAAGTTACAGAGTGAACAGGAAGCTCAAGTTAGGCTCCTCTCACTTGAGAAAGGAGAAGGGGGATGTTAGAAGAAACCAGAAAGCTCACGTGCTGCACAGCAAAACTCTTGTGCTGGGAGAACACTTCTCCCTCTTCCTCTTGACTTCTACGCGCTCAGGAGAGTGATTAAATAACCCCAGTCAACTGCCAGGCACTACGGGAGCAAGATACTCTTTTATCTTTGTGCCTCACACAGCGCTCAGCAATACCGCTGCTGAATGTGCTGCCCTACAGGCAACGGGCAACTGCAGAACAGCCCCATACTGCAGATGTACCCAGGCCAGACCCTACTTGGAATTGTTCTGCTGTACAGTCCCTGTTGGTTTTTAGCTGCCTCCCCACCTCGCCCCCCAGATCATAGGTTCACACAAGGACAGAGAAAATCTGTAGTCAGCGGGAAACGTTAGGTTTATTGATTCTCAGTGACAAGCTGGATAATGGCTGCATGTATGAGCTGGGAAGGAGAAAAGGGAAGAGAAATGGCTGAAGTGCATTGGAGATCTTACTTTTTGTCTGTAGGTGTGATACTGCCATTGACTGCTGTGCTGTCTGCTGCCTGGATGGAGGTGGATCCTGTTTCCTGGGGGGTAAGGCGGGGGCGGAGGGAAGAGGGAAAAAAAAAACAAAACATACAGTGCACAGCTCTGGAGGAACTGCAAGTCCTCATGATAATAAGGAAAATCCATCAAATCCAAGATCTGCCTTACCTCTTCACAAACCTTCAGCTTCTTTGTGATGGCTTGGTAACAGACAGCCGGCTGTATAGAGAAGACAAAGCATTCAGGGGAAGGACAGTGCTGATTTGAGCAAACAGACCATCTCCTCGCTACACAGAAGTGGGCAGCTCACCCGCCCACCACCATCTGCAGAGCAGGAAAACTCTCAGCCTTCCCCCAATGCCAGAAAATAAAACCATGAACCTATAGCAACATACTAAGCTCTTCCTTTCTCACTCTGCCCCAGCAATTCAGCCTGTCTTCTGATACAGGTCCTAGAAGTTCCTTCCTGTAGTGCATAGGACAGGCTCCTCCAGAAGGAAGGATCTAGAGAATCTCTACTCTCCTATTTGGTCCAAAGAAGAGAGAGATCTCTAAAGTCTGCCTTCTGTAAGGCCAACAAGGCAAATATGGTGGGAGCCTGTCACAGAGCGCCCAACCAGGATGAAGAGGCAGATGAAACTCTATAAGCAGTTGGGAAAGGTTTCACCATCACTACCCCTTGTTCTTGTGGGGGACTTCAACTTCCCAGATGTCTGCTGGAAATACAACACAGCAGGGAGGGAGCAGTCCCACAGGTTCCTGAACCGTGTGAAAGAAAACTTCCTGATGCAGCTGGTGAGGGAGCCAACTAGGGATGGTGCCCTGCTGGACCTGCTGCTTGTGAACAAAGGAGGACTAGGGGATGATGTAATGGTTGGAGGCCATCCTGGGCATACTGATCACAAAATTATGAGAGTTGTTGACTCTTGGAGAAGAGAGGGATCAGAAGAACTGCCACCTCGGACTTTCAGAGGGCAGACTTTGACCTGTCCAGGAGACAGATTGACAGAGTCCCCTGGGAGGCTTTCCTAAAGGGCAAGGAAGTCTAGGAAGGCTGGGCATACTTCAAGAAGGAAGTCTTAAAAGAGCAGGTGGCCCCTGTGTCCCAAAAGACAAGCTAGAGCTGGTGGGGAAGAAGACTGGCCTGGCTGAACAGAGAGCTTTGGCTGTAACTCAGGGAAAAAAAGGAGTTTATGGCCTTTGGAAGAGGGGGCCACTCATGAGAACTGCAAAGATGTCATGAAGCTATGCAGAGAGAATGTTAGAAGAGTCAAAGCCCAACTAGAACTTAATCTGGCTGCTACTGTTAAAGACAATTAAAAATGTTTCTATAAATACATTAAGAACAAAAGGAGAACTAGGGAGAATCTTCAACCTTTTTTGGATGCAGGGGGAAAAACAGTGACCAAGGACAAGGAAAAGGCTGAGGTACTTAAAACACCTTCTTTGCCTCAGTCTTTAGTAGTAGTTGTTCCCTGGACACCCAGCCCCTCAGCTGGAAGACACGGATGGGGAGCAGGAGACCTTCATAATCCAAGGAAATGGTCAGAGACCCGACCATGACCTACATCACTTAGACCCACACAGGTCTATGGGGCCAGACTGGATCAACCCAAAGGCACTGAGGCAGTGGCCTCAGTGGCTGTGCCAGAGCTGGTAGAAGTGTTCGCCAAGCCACCTTCCATCATTTATCAGCGGCCCTGCCTAACTGGGGAGGCCCCAGTGGACTGAAGGTTAGCAAGTGACACCTACCTACAAGATGGGCTGGAAGGAGGATCCAGGAAACTACAGCCCAATCAGTCTGACCTCAGTGTAAAGAAAGGTTATGGAGCAGATCATCTTGAGTGCTACCATAGGGCACATCCAGGACAACAAGGTGATCAGGCCCAGCCAGCATGGGTTCATGAAAGGCAGGTCCCGCTTGACAGACCTGATCTCCTTCTATCACAAGATGACCCACCTAGTGGATGAAGGAAAGGCTGTGGGCGTGTCTACCTAGAATCCAGTAAAGCTTTTGACACTGTTTCCCACAGCACAGTCATGAAAAAAACTGGCTGCTCACAGCTTGGATGGGCATATGCTGCACTGGGAAAAACACTGGATGGACACTTGGGCTCAGAGAGTGATGGTGAGTGGAGTTAAATCCAGCTCAGAGCCAGTCACAAGGGGCGTCCCCAGGGCTCAGGACTGGGGCCGCTTCTGTTTAATATCTTTATCAATGATCTTGATGAGGACATAGAGTAAACTCTCGGTAAGTCTGCAGACAATACCAACTTGGGTGGGAGTACTGATCTGTTTCAGGGTAGAAATCTGTTTCAGAGGGACCTGGACAGGCTGGATCAATGGGCTGAGGCTAATGGGATGAGCTTCAACAAGGCCAACTGCCAGGTCCTGCACTTCGGCCAGCAACCCCCTGCAATGCTCCAGGCTTGGGGAAGAGCAGTTGGAAAGCTGCTCAGCAGAAAGGGACCCGGGGGTACCGATCGACAACCAGCTAAATATGAGCCAGTATGTGCCTGGATGGCCAAGAAGGCCAATGGCATCCTGGCTTGGATCAGAAGGTATTAGCCAGCAGAACTGGGGCAGCGATCATCCCCCTGGACTGG